>JAWDGP010003058.1:1782500-1845000 GCA_033675545.1 Elysia crispata | reverse complement strand
TCAATAATAGTTACCAGGTACCGTAGATCACGCAATATGTTCGTAGGATTGCCTACACAAAGCTTCTTTCTGAAATTATATCAAAGAAATTTAAAATCTTATAAATGTGTACGTTGTATAAAATCAAATTGACATTTGATAAGGTAGTTAGTTTGAACGCTTTGGTCAATGAAACAGTTTAATTTCTTTTTGACCATAGTCATGAAATATAAACCCTGAGCATCGTTAAACTTTGATTTAAAATAATTTTTATTAAAATGTGGATTTTATTGCAAAAGCGCCTTGATGTGAAACTGAGTGTTTCGCTTCATGAATGTAACGATTATTGCTGCACCCTAAAGTTGGTGAACTACCATTTCAATCAAACTCATCTCGGAACATGTGCGTTGAGTAATCCACGTGTTAATGAGCAAGACACCACGCAATTAATGTAATAGTAGATAAAATCTATACTAAAGTTTTTTGTGGATTTGCTGGCTGCAATTATATTGACTTGATTAAAAATCAACGTTCACGAAAAAATATTAATACTGTGAGCGATGTGCACACTCATCTGAAATGAATGGAATTTTTTTACGCGCCTTAACGTGTACTTATCCTTGTTAAATTGCTCGTAGTCATTGAAATGAACTTTCATGTTTAAAAAATAATCAACGCAATTTATGAAACAAACTGGAACCAAATATCAAGACGCATGATTTTGAAGCTTTAGTGCAGCTTTTATACTGTGTTCCAAACATATTTTATCACATAATCTCCAGTTAAGATAATAGGCTCAACTTAGAAACTTGATGACCTATTTTTATTTTGAACTTCATAAAATTCACTGCAATGTACGAGACGAATACTGCGAGCTTTCAAACAATTTGTACCCGCTCTTAGTGCATGGACCATGGAGCTATTAATAACTAGGTTTTCTTCATACCTCCATTGCACGGACAAATCCATGTGACAGATCAACTTGCACCAACGTATTAAAGAGATAGGAGTGAGATTGGGGGAGGGAAGGGAAGTTGATGGGGTTAAAGGAAGCTGACACGTTTTGCAAGGATATGAGCTTGAATGTATACATGTGAGTGATATCTCCATGAGTCATTCTACAAACCTCGCCACAGGAAAGAAAATATGCACAATGGAACGCGGTTTGTGCAATTTTGACAGTCTATTTCCATTACTAGAGACCGAGGTTTAAAAAAAAATTTTTTTTAGGAAGTCCATTAACGCTGCGAACGTTTAGCCTATGATGTCTTGCCTATGCAGCTAAAACAATTGTTACACTCTTCAGATTTTTTCCAAGTAAATCGCTTTTCAAAGGTTAACGAGATCTCTGATAAGATGACTTGTTATTCCAACAACGTATTGAAATGGAGGAATTTGTTTTTGAAAATAAACGGATATCACGGGAACCCAATTTGACTTGATCACATCTCGGATAAAGAGGTTACTTGATGTCAAGAAAGTTGCTACTGATCAATTTCATCTAAAGTTTTAAACCTATTATATCCGGATACATAACACTTCAATTAAATGTAATCGATACCGGTAATTATGAAAATATTAAAACTCTCTCAATTCCATAATCGCTCAAGGGATCAGCCTCCAGCCGTCAGTCCATTTAGAACTTGATAGAGAGTTCCATAGAGCCAATTTTAATCAATATGGATTTATCGGTGGCGGTTACTGAAACTCAACGAGTCTTGAGGCTGGAACACGGACGAGGGGAGGGACCGTCATTTCATCTCACCCCGATAATGGACGGCCCAGGTCTAAGGCAACAGAATAGGGACAGGAATCCTTGCCGATTCTGTGAAGGGCATCTCTCCAAGGACGGGACTCCGTTTAGCTTTCCCGACACAACCGTTTGGCGTCTCTTTTACTTCTCCCTCTTCTGTCTATTTCTCTGATTGAGACATGCTCTTTTGCACCCTCCCCTTTCCCAGTCTTTCTCCTCCCAAATACACAAACCTTTTCCCGCCTCTCACAGGTCTTTCCTCTGCCGAATATGAGATGAGCCAGTGAGTGGCCGTGTCCCCACCAACATCCCGATAACGGCTTGCGAGAGAGACTTCCAAATTTGTTGAGATTGAATTAAGCATTAATTTCCCTTGGCGGGGCTTGGTGATGAAACGCTGGGCTGGATTAACGGGCCGCCTGTCTGATCTATCATCATTACACTGCCATTTGGGGGCAGGAGAGAGGAAGGGGGGAGGGCATCTCAGGTCTAGAAGAAAAACAGGGGGAGCAGATCACGGGTTATTTCAGTTTCCAAAAGATAGAAAGGTTAGCGAGAAAGCTGAGACTGATGGAATGCAAAGAGTTAGAATTGCAAGACAAGAAGCAGTAGGATTCCTTTAAGGGCATAAACGTAGTATGAATATACAGCCTGCAGCGATATTATCTTCAAAAGTCCTCTGTCCCATTATAACAGTTTCCCAGTGTTCTCTTGGTGCAGGTTATTACAGCCTTTATAGACTTGGGCACCAGTTGATATTTCTGCCTTTTTCTTTCTCTGCGGAAGAATCTGACAACAGACACAACAGGCACTTCATGTTTCAACCTGCATCTACGCTGCCGGTCTAACTTTTCTGCTAAGAACAATCACTCACGGCAAGCACTATCTCACTGCTCAGAAATACTCATTTCTTCTTGCATTACCTGGGTTAGCAATGAAGATTTTGTTTTAATTTTATCTTGAATACTGTATTTTGTTAGTTATAATACGCCTGTATTCACTTCTCCATTTCCGATAATTCAGTAATTAAATGCACAATCTACAGTCAGCTCGCCAGCTCCCAGTGGTGAGAATGGTTTAAAAAGGCGAGTTGACACTAAGATTTATCGAGATGGAAAAAACAAAACATACAAAAAAAAAAAAAAAAAAATACAATCGCCACTTCGAAAGGCCGATGTGCTTCCTAAAATGTACAAATTCCTCAGTTAAAATATTGCTGACAATATTTTTGGCCCCCCTAAGAAAACAAAACTTACATATTTTCATATATAACAGATGCAAGATTGTCTTTATTTACCGATGATGAGTGTATAACGTGGAGCCGATCAAAAGATGGACAGGCAGCGCGTCATTATAATCGACTCACAAGTCACTACCGGTAATACGGGCATTCTCTAGATTCTAGAGCCAAGTTTAACAAAAATCATTACAGCGTTATTATAATAATTTCGATATACCGCGACATTATTTTTCGGTAAATAGAAATCTTTAAGACTTTGTTGAAACAGTTTTTTTAAAAAGTTGTACAAATTTTCTGAAGAACTCAGCTTGCTACCATTCGTCTTAACTCAAGAAAGGTTGAATTTGTCTATTAATCACAAAAATTGACTTGATCATGATGTGCGTGCATATCGCGTCACAGTAAATCTAAGGCAAAATCGCACAGCAGTTAACCCATTCTTATATAAAACGCCAAACGTTTTAGGGTAAAAAACTCGTCTGCGCGACTCGTTGGTGTTAATTGATGAAGCTGCACTTCTTCAGGTTGAGTCCGATTAGAGTACAGGCGCTTTTTCCTTCAAACGTGTTTTCGAACTTCAATATTTTTATAATAGATTTTCTTTGAATATACACAACATTAAGATTTTGTGAGCACTTTCGAACTCAAGTTTTTATAGAAATTTATTTATTCTTAACAATATCGCGTGCAATTTTGCACTTTCGGAAAGACCTCTTATGCTGATGACCACTAAATCATGCCCACTCCTCTAACCATAGCTGATACAACCGTTTTGTTGGAACAAGAAAATCTGTGTTTTAACAAGAAAATCTCCTAATTGGTTGATGAGCAGGATTAACTGATTTCTGTCAAGTCTAGACTTTTATTTGCGAGGTGACACGTGACTGTAGAAGTTTTTCGAGAAAGACCATTACAATTTTCGTTAGGAAAGTTTTGCGAAATATTTGTAAATACGAACTAATAACTGAAGAAATATTTTCGTGGGAAAGGGACCCTACCTCATGTATTTAGTAATTTAATGTGTAATTAAATAATGAATTAATTAATAGTAACTAGTAAAATTATTTCCAATAGTAGTTGTCTTTTTGATCAGTTTTAACGTCAATGCAATAATGATTTCCATTTTTTTTTCATGAGGATAAAAGAGTTCAAGCTAAAATCGTTCAGTTAGAATACCATCCTTTCTCAGAAATAATGTCATTATATCCAAACTTTCTTTGTAAAATAAACTAAAACCTCTACAGACTAGGAAATTATAGCCAAAGGCACTTTCCTTCAAATATTTTAGGACCGCAAGCCATTGTTGTGCTAAAATTCCATAATCCAATCCATTAATTTGCTGGAAAGAAAAGGACCTATGAGTTTCCCTATGGTATCATCCCTGATTATATTGGAAGGTAAAGCAATAAAACCTTAAAGCCATCCAGTGCAAACACTGTCTCCTGCTGGGCCTCTGGTTGACCCAGGACATCAAAGGACTTCATAAACCTACCATAAACCTTGAGAGTTGACGTCACACGGTGCTTTCATCGACCGATCACTGTGGGGATTCTTCATCATTCTAGGCTGCTCTTGCTATGATCTTCCTCTCTATCACTCTTTCTCTCCGAGTTCCTACTTACAGCTCTTTAACTACATCATTTCTTTCATCTCGCCTTTTCTCTCCTCACCAGATCTTTCTTTCAGCATTATCTCTCTCACTCATTTTGAATTGTCTCCCATTCATTATATTTATCTTTTATCCTCTTTGCTCTTACTTTTTTCATTTCAATTTTCCCAGCTCATCTTGGCCCTTTTTCATTTTTTCTTCTACACGTCAGACAGATTCATATTTTCCATTTTCACATGATTTTCTTTTTGAAATTTCTTTGTCACAGTGGTCTTTCCTCGGCAAAATACAAAAATTCTATTGGTCTGGGAGGAAAACAATGAAAAGCAATACTACCTCTCTACTTTAATTTCACAATATTTGTCGTTGAATTTTGAGGCTATTCATTTAATCAGAGATAATGGTTTCATAGAATTTTCAAAATTCTAAATAGTAAGTTACGAAAATTCTGCCGTGGGAGACAGGATCGCTTTTTTTTTTTTTTTTTGCAAAGTTCATGTGAACATATTTCACGATATCACTAAACTGAACACACTCTTACATGCCACAACGCCAATATTTCACATCATGGCGAGTTACCAGTAGTGATATCCCCGATCCCTAACCCTCTTTATTTCAAATTTCATGGGGGAAAAAAGTACCAAGACACTTTACAATGTAGACGACAACATTGCATGGATGGGGAGACCGTGAACACGGTTGAACAACATAGTAAATCTCGGGCTTCGGCGCAATACGCCTGACTCAAGAACAGGATGCATTCACACTTTTCATCAGGGCCATTACATCAAAAGAATAGAAATGATCAAGTGAAGCAAGGAATGGCTGTGAGATGAGATCCTTTAAAAGTATTCCAAGAATCTCAGGTTTTACCAGCCCTAGCCCTTAAAGTTTTCATGACACCAACTGGAGATTTTTATTGATGCTCCACTCCGCACTGACGAAAATAAAATATATAGAAAAATACACACAAAAAACTCCAAAAGCATTTAACAAGTAACACTCTCATTATTGTAAAGCTGTTTTTTTTTTTTATACCAGAACGTGTGCCTTAAAAAAAAAACAGCAGCAAAAAACAAAACAAAAAAACAAACAAACCAACAACAATGCGCTTCTTGTTTATGACTCTGGACATTTGTAAAAACAAACATAGCTGTGGGGAGATATTTTGGAAGCAATGTAGGTTGTAAAAAAATTGTATGTTAATGGAAGCAATTTAAAATGCATTTGAATATTAGTATGAAATTAGATAATAAAAAAATAACAATAAACCAACAGACAAAAAAAACAAAAAAAAAAACAAAAACAAACTACAACGAAGACCATTGTTTGTGAATGAAGTTCAGTTATCCCTATTATCGCTTGGATAATACAGAAATTGAACTGTCATCTGGTCTCTCCATGCCAAAATAATATCCTTGGGAATCTGACCCACTGACTCTTGTCTCCCCCCCCTCGCCGGATGTGACGTGATGCGATGGCCGCCCCATGATGGGACCTCTAACGACCAGGTTATAAAGCAGATCGCCCCCCATTAAACGGCCATCTAAAAGTCATCAGCTCCCGCTTAGCTGCTCGTCTCTACCGCTTGGACGCCCGCAAGATGTCCTTCTCTTGTTGTCCATTTAGCGCGCTTGGATTCCCTCAGTCCCCCTACATGAATGAACACTCGTGAAGAGATGAATAGACTCGAGGCAGGGATTGTCCCTCATCCTCACCTTAATCCGGCCGACACCATTTTCGCTAGTTTCCCTCCTTTCCGTGTTTTGCTCCCACCGATTCTGCTGTAGCTGCAGGGGAAGGACGGCACTGCTAGTGTTTGCAAATAGATGGAGATGGAAGTATGGGAGGGAGAGGAAAGGGTGGGAAATACATAACACAAAGCAACACCATAGACTTCCTTTGAACGTATTATATTGAATGGACAGTACATTAAGACGATGATGCCAAGGATGAATTATTCTAAATGTCACATAAGGCCTTTACTTTTAGAACCACCCACATAAGAAATGTCTGTGTTAAAAACATCTGGGCCATATCTAGTGTAAAGAATCGACCAATTGGAAATAGGCAAGAAATGAAGCATAGTCTTTTAAATGGAATGTAGTCGTATTAAACAACAATGCTTTTTTTTTATTCTCTCACGCAAGGGAACGGTGAGTTTACGCAAAATGTCAAATTGGGGAAAGGCCCAGACCTACGCTAGTCCGAGTTGACATTACAGTAAAGGATACTTTGGGGGAGGGATTTGACAATATCCTTTTCCCGTCATGTTACTCTTTACGTTAATTCTCCAGGTTATGTCTGCTCGGCTGAGTGGAAATTAATGATATACATGAGGTGAAGCCGAACCGTCATGAATAGAAGAATATATACAGTATGTAGAGTTTTATATGGTTCCATCTTTTGTGACTTGCAGGGGCCTGTTGAGAGGGGTTGGACGCGACACCTGGTCGAAAAGGTGTTCACAACGTTAAGAGTCCTCTTGTCGGATAAACTCTCACGCCTTTTTGTGTAAAAAAATATTCATCCATCGGCACGAAATAAACCAGTTTCATACAGATGATAAAAGTCTTTAGCTTTAAACATTTGAACCCAACTCTCTCTCTCTCTCTCTCTCTCTCTCTCTCTCTCTCTCTCTCTCTCTCTCTCTCTCTCTCTCTCTCTCTCTCTCTCTTTTTCATCTCATGTTAGTTGTAATGGCTTCATAATGATGCACAATGTTCAAGAGCGAAACAATTCTACAGAATGCAAAAGACGTTTTCACATTTTTTATATTTCTATGATGACTAATCCAGATTTTCAGCAGTCTCATTACATCAAAAAGGCTGTCAACTACTGAATAACATGAATTAAATGTTAGAGTATATAAAAGAAGTTACGTAAATGGGCAATTAAATCACCGCATCAATTTTGCATTGCCGTTTAGCGCACAAAACCACTATAGGCTTTGCAATTATCATATTTCAAATAAATTCATAGACTCATTTGCCTCATTCACAGCTGGAAGCTTTTCGATATCGGGATGTCCACATTATTTCCAGTTCAGTACCTACAGTGTGCATTGCTTTTTCTTGTTCCCTTACCACTTTAAATGTTTGAATGATAATAAAAAATCTTATGGATTAACGCCAATTACATACGGATTGCTGCATAACTAAGAGATAACTTCTATGAAGTGTCATAATATGTAGAGTAAGAAGACAGATTACCCTCCAAAAGTGTCTAATATCATAGAAGCAAAATAATTTCGAGACTTCAAAGCTTCAAGCATTAGCAATAATTATTCCTGCATAGCGTCACTTTGTGTAGTATTCAAAAGATTATAGACATAAAGTTAACATTTTAATGTCTTAAAAACTGTTTAATTGCCTGTGGGCGGCTAGTAGCAATAAATCTTTTTCATTTGATGGCCAGGCGCTCCATTTTTTAATTTAAGGCGACACGAAAAAACTATGAGTTGAGAAAAAAAAATGAAATCAGCCCCTCCAAAAATTAAAGTCACCCTATCTATAATAATCTGGGTCCATACAGTATAAGAAATCGACAAGAAAAAGAATAAAAAAATAATTTCCATTGGTGATAATGGGACAGAATCATGACGAAAAAGGAAAATTTTCAAAAGAGCTTTTTTTTATCATTTCTGTTAAAAGCATTTTTTTCCCAATTCTTTAGGAAAAAAAAAAAAGAAAAGAATTTGTCTCGAACACATTCTTCCCGAAAGCTAAAAATATGTGAAGCTGACACTAAGGCATCCACCCCTATGCTACTCTACCAATCGTCTTGTCTCTTTGCTTAAGAAATTCCTAACTTGTCAAGACCCTTAACCGTGGGTAAACATCGGGTAGACAGCTGAAGACAGCCTCCATTCGTAGAGGTACACAGACGGTGTAGACAGAAACAAATGAGAGTATCTCTCCCACACGCGTCTCAGACAGAAACAAACGAGAATTCCATTGGGGTTCCATGCTTGACATTGCCCCACCCTTTTGTGGAGACGCTCAGCATCCGCTCCGGAAGAGGGTGCCCTACCACGCAGGCGCGTTTTGATGAGAAGTCTCGTGACAGGATGACAACACCGGGCTGCGCTCAAGTCAGCGCTAACCGAGTCCTGTGAGGTGAGAAGTCGCACTTCCAACTAATGGCGGGCAATGAATCTGAGATTAGCGACCTGTACGGCACCGAAAGGCTAGCAAAGCGATGGTTCCTGCAACGGCACAGAAATTAATTTGACGAGGGGGAAAAGACCTGGGGCTTGATTAATACCGCGATTCCCTTTGACCAGTCAGGAAAAGCGTGCTGAGAAATGCAAACATTGAGAGCTACAGAAGTTTCAGTTGATTTCCAACCTAATGGTTTGGTCGTCATAACAATTGAAAACGCATTTTACTAATGCGATACTGTCAATCTTATTCCCTCAAAGTCCAACCAAAACTTCATCAGGCAAAATTTCAGCCTCTCTGTGTTTCTAACGCCCCTCTTAACGAGCAGCGGTCATCAGAAGAAACTCCAAATTAATTTCCGAAGGAGATGATTGACCCACCTTAAAAATTGCTCTCGCTTTTCTCTCTCTCTCTCTCTCTCTCTCTCTCTCTCTCTCTCTCTCTCTCTCTCTCTCTCTCTCTCTCTCTCTCTCTCTCTCTCTCTCTCTCTCTCTCTCTCTCTCTTAACAGCAACTTTCAGAGAGCTTGGAGATGTATCACATGCACAGTACCGGTATACAGATATCACTAATTGTTTTGTTAGCGCCAACGCCCTTCAAGGTGGTCTAAAGCAATAGTTCGTTGTAATTGAAATAAAGATTTGGGATCTAAATCATAATAATAAAACTATTATAGGAATGTGTGTTTAAAACAAAATAATTTTAAAAATAAATGAGGTATTTTATTCCTTTAACGTTCCAATAGGGTCTTAGATAGCTTAACTACCAAAGAGCGTCAGAATACTCAGTCGGTAAAGCGTTCTACTTATTGATAAGTAAAAGGTCGTAGGATCCATCACTGACTGGACCATTGTTGTTGAATTGAGATCCCAATCCAAGTAGTGCAAATCCTTGCTTGAGAGAAAGCCGCTGCCTTCACACAGGATTCAAACAAAGCTTACGGGACATAAAACTTGTCAAAGAACTTTGAAAACAGTGAAAAAGGATAAATTTAGATATCTCACTTTAACCATGACCTCTAGGTCTGTTCAGATGCAAAGAAATTCACCGTCACTTTCTCTTAGAAACGCAGGTTTTTTAACAATCCATAATTTATCTCTCCATGAGAATCAGAATTACATTGAAAAGATTAAAGGACTCGAGATAATATTGCTATGAGTTGGCGTCAAGTGCATAAGTAAAACTCGTCAAAGATATAACATTTACGGCGAACCATAGGTGATTCAACCTAGCTCATAAAATGCCTTCTTTAAAGTTTTAATAACTACTTCTGACCAGTGTTTCTCTTTGTTCCATTCTAAAAAAAGCCTGAAATCAATTAGTTCACTAGGAGCTTTTTGTATAGTACGAAGAAAGGATACATGTATTGAGTGAGTCAAAGATAGAAGATGAAAAATATTTATCGAAGAGCGCTTACTATCACAGATATGATCCTGGTTTTCAATGCATCATAACTTGAAAGTCAGAACAGGGTGTAGTCTAGACCTCACATTGTTTACAAGAGATCCAAATGAATTGCTTGGTACCGTTACGCCAAATTCAAAGGCTTTTTTCTACATTCTTATGCGCCGCTTAGCAAATTTCAACATAAACTACTGACGAACGTTTTGACAGATAAAACCATAAGAACACAAAATGATAATAAATATAAATCCTGCACAATCTTCTAGCAGAAATATATATATTTAATGCTTAATATTCCGAAGTTAAAAACAGCTTGAAAATCTTTTCATGATCGGAATAAAAATAATTATATATACATACACACACACACACATATATATATATATACATATAAAATTATATATCTATATCTATCTAAGCTACGGTAATAATGAAGCTTCCCAAATGAAATGAACAGCAATATTGAAACTATATTCCCATCGTCAGTTCCGAAGGACGTAGAAAACATTTTCTCGTCAGAGTTTGTTTATCGACAAAAGAAAAAAAAAATACTTAAGAAATCTCAGAAATATTCGCATAATATTATTTTTTTTTTGCTCGGACACGCGCGCTACATTCTATTAAGTTGCTACGATTATCTCTAATATTTATTTACTGAATATACCACCACCACTACTACTACTACTACTACTACTACTACTACTACTACTACTACTACTACTACTACTACTACTACTACTACTACTACTACTACTACTACTACTGCTACTAATAAACTGCTACTACATCTACTACTACTACTACTACTACTACTACTACTACTACTACTACTACTACTACTACTACTACTACTACTACTACTACTACTACTACTACTACTACTACTACTACTACTACTACTACTACTACTACTACTACTACTACTACTACTACTACTACTACTACTACTACTACTACTACTACTACTACTACTACTACTACTACTACTACTACTACTACTACTACTACTACTACTACTACTGCTGCTGCTGCTGCTGTTGCTGCTGTTGCTGCTACTTCTACTACTTCTACCACTATTATTACTACTGCTACTACTGCTACAACAACAACTACTACTAATAACAATAATAAAGTTATTGCTTCTTCAGCCACAACGTATCTTCTGGAAGTCTATTAGATTCTACGCTTTTAGATATCCAGAACCAATATCGAAACCTATTATTTAACTAATCATTCGCTTAAAGGAAGGTAATTAAAAAAAGGAAATTGATTTTTTATAAAAAAAAACATGCATAAGCATAAAAGCGAATCAAAACAAAAAAGAAAACGAATGTTAACGCATATTTATCCCTATTTAGATTTTAAAACAACATTAAACAGAATATAAAAGCCGACCAGGAGGAAGAACAAAAGCGCTGTCAGGACTTACTCTTTTTTTTTTTTTGGAGTGATTTTTTCCCCGCCATTTATAGCGCTCTTCAGTAAACTGATGGCGATCACAATTGTGGAGGTTTCCCTAGTTAAAGCGCAGACAGCGGATTAGTAGGTGAACCTCAGGGCGTGGATACTTGGGTTCAAGGAGACACACTTACCACTTATGATAATAGCGTGAATAACATTATGATTTGACGAGGTAAATGGCGGAGGCATCATGCTGTCCTCGCCGCGACTCCACTAATTTTTTTTTTTCATTGTTGAGCTATAAAGTTAGGGTTTGGGAGGACATCAAAGAGCCTCGTCAGGGCGAAGTATTCGAGAAACATTTTGGGGGATTTAGAAATAGACAGAGAGGATTTTGGAAGTATATTATGGATTGACGGAGCATCTAACGTCGGTGTCTTTGACGTAGAAAGTAAGCGTACCTACCAAACTCCGATCAGTTCAAGTAAATCTTTATGTTTCTCAAGCATATTATGTTTTCTGAGGGAAAGAATAAATTAAAAAAGAAGAATAAAATATCGACATGTATGTGGACGAGAGGTAGAGCATAAACTCTTAAATTGAAGATTATGTCGAACTTCAAAAGAGCTAGTGAGACTAGGAGAAAGAAAGTGACCAACAGAGAGAGAGAGAGAGAGAGAGAGAGAGAGAGAGAGAGAGAGAGAGAGAGAGAGAGAGAGAGAGAGAGAGAGAGAGAGAGAGAGAGAGAGAGAGAGAGAGAGAGAGAAAGAAGAGAAAGAAGGAAAGCACATACAAAGTTAAAAGATGATGACAGGCGAAAATGTCTCCAGATATCTTTAAGATTTGTAATCTATGCTGATTTTTCATATTAATACAAGAAAAAAAAAACATGCTGTTTCGCACGCGTCTTCGAAGTATTTTATAGGGTAACAATCAAAACAGGCGCGGGAATTACTTTTACAGCGTGCGACCACCAGCAGAAGGATTACGGATCTGGCCACAAGGAAGCGCAAAAAATCCAAACAAGAAACGCACAGTCTCTCGGGCGCTCTGAAGATCCTGGTGGTTTAAAGTTAAGGGAAACGCTGTGTTGTTGCCTATATTGCCGTGATGGTTTGGCCTTGAAAATGTTTGCTGCACGAAAAGTAAAAATTGGTTTAAAAAAAACTGTTACAAAACAGTAGTGATGCAAGACACGTCAAAAGCGTAAACAATATTATGAGGTGGGACAGGCATGGATATAATATGGATATAATATGTACAGAAAAAATCTAAAAATAGACCATTATACAATATGGAATAGAAGAAAAAGAGTAAGTTTCACAATGACGGCTACACAATTTGTTATCGCATAGATCATTAAGTCAAATTGTATTCATTTCTCTGCATATTAACAGACATAGTGAAAGCAGTACAAAAAAGGCTTGCGAGGGACGATTTATAACGAGAAATTCTATACGAAATATAAAGAAATAGGAGGTTAGAGGAAAAAAATGTGTGTGTGTTTATGACAGGCAGAAAGAGTCATAGATTTATATAATAAAAGAATGAGCGAGAGCAAGAGATCGCCATAGCGATAAGGAGAGAGAGACAAAGACAAAGAGAAATATGGAGAGAGATAGATAGAGACAGAGAGAAAAAAAAAGAGCGAGAAAGAGAGAGAGATAGACATATATATATATATATATATATATATATATATATAAGACAGAGAGAGAGAGAGAGAGAGAGAGAGAGAGAGAGACAGAGAGAGAGACAGAGAGAGAGACAGAGAGAGAGAGAGAGAGAGAGAGAGAGAGACAGACAGACAGACAGAGAGAGAGACAGAGAGAGAAAGAGATAGCAAAGTAGGACATAAAGAGAAATATGTTTTGAAAAAAAAATGCGAAGTTTAAACAATAAATGAGATTGCTTTAAAATTTTGATCCTTAATTCCTTAAACCCCGCGGACATACAGCTCTGAAAATTCCATGATCAATTGATCCATGAATAATTATGAGGCTCCGATCGTCACAATGGTAATTAGAAAAAAAAATACAGTTGAAAAAAGAATGTTCAAGTTTGAAAGGATCTCTGGGAATTTTTTTTATTGAGAAATCAAACTCCGTATTTGGGAGTGGGAGGTCACAACCTTTTAAAGATTTTTAAGGATAATAATGATATTTTTTTTCATATCGATAAAAGATTTTTGAAGATCAATATCAATAAATGCAAGTATTTTTTTTAAATTAAAAGACCTAATAATAGATTTAAAAAACCAAGAAACTGACACTCTTTGAAGTAGGGTTAAGCGCATTTTTCTGAAAAACCAAATATTGTTTAAAAAAAAAAAAAAAAAAGGAGAAGAAGAAGAAGAAAGTTCAAGTCACAATGAGAAAAACATGAAACAGAAATATTGTAAAAAAAAAAAAAAACCTGAAAGACGTTTAATTTATCTTTTGATCATTCTGAAGATTCAGTAATTGTGTTTTTGTAAAAGTGGTTTACTGGTACGGTATGGATGCAAAGTCAAACCAAAAAAAAAACCAAAAAAAAAAAAACCAATATTATTAGTGTTGGCTGAGACCGGGTTCTATTTTTATCAATCTGTAAATTTTTTCTGACATTGATCGCTTCTAGGAGATCTCCGAAAAATAATTATTGTCTTTCAGCGCTACCTTTGTATTTTGCATTAGTTAACTCAGGTAATGCATAATTAACTTGACATTAATGGGGAAGATAGCAGAACAAAAAATAAAATAATTTAAAAAATCATGATGCCTTCATTGTAAGAGCGAATCTGCTCACCATTTCTAAAAAAAATCATGGTTTGTTTTTTAACTTTTGTTCAAATCGAATCTTTGGCAAATAGTTTTTTCCACCTGTAAATGTATTCAATCTGTTATTTAAAAAAAAAAATAGCTCAAAAGTGCGAACGCTTCTTGACTTTTTCCATTTTGAAGTCAATAAAATTTTACTCATGAATTTAGTTTCGAACACATCATCAATATCCAGACTAGATAACTACAACGACTGGCAAAGATAAATGTACAAAAATTTTATTGTAAAAATCTCTACTGTTTTCACAGATGGCGTACAGCAGCTGCTCGCCCACTCACACTTGGGGGTCCCACTTTAGATTGCATTCACATATGTGAAAAGACAGGTTATTTACACGCCCCTATTCTGCTCATTACCCTCATCAGGCTGTTCCTGTAACTTACCAGCATCATACCTGAATTTGTTAATACAGACGCAAAACCTATTCTGTAGATAGCTTTCCGATAGCTCAAAACGTTAAATGGGAACAGAGAATATCAAGTGAATGGATTTAAAATGTGCGTAACGGGGCACCAGCAGAGAGGTCTTATTGCTTTCAATGAAGTTCACTGGTCTGAAATGAAGTTGGAAATAGCGTTATTATACAAACAGAAAAAGCTACGCAAGAATGCTGTCATATCCGTGGCTGTTTAGCGATTAGTTTCACCTCAGATGCCAAATGAGTTAATAATGTTGATAATGGTCTATGAAGGATAAGGATAAAGACGACGCAACCAGTGCTTATCTGTACTTTATTATTTGCTTATCATCCCTGGGTACAAGAATTTGAAAATTTATGCAATTGCTATGAAAATATTTTTTATCAATTCATTCTATTTTTTTTGGAAGCCAAAAAAGCGTATTCGAATTAGATCTAACACAAAATGATTATTTTATTTCCATGGATGTGACTACCTATATATCATTGAATTTCTATCTATCTCTCTATCTATCTATCTATCTATCTTTCTATCTATCTATCTATCTATCTATCTATCTATCTACCTATCTATCTATCTAGTTGTGTGTCAAATAATACAATAAAAACAGTGCTCGACAATTAAGGGGCATGGTATAGTTTGAAAAATTGTCCTACCTAGAAGACCACGACTTCGAAGTTTCGTGCCTAGTGGCACTCGTCAGGTGTTGTTTTTTTGCACGTTGGATAGGAGATATTTCTTTTTGTGCACACTGTGCCGCAAAATCTCGAACTTTTCTTCTAAAGACTCTTCGCACATTGTTTATAAGAAAAGTTCGAGATTTTGCGGCATCAGCCCAGTTTAAACCACTTGAGAGAGCTCTTCTCCCACTTGTACACAAAAAGAAATATCTCCTATCCAACGCACAAACAACAACACCTGACGAGTGTCAATAAGCACGAAACTTCGAAGTCGTGGTCTTCTAGGTAGGACAACTTTTCAAAATATCTATCTATCTATCTATTCATCTGTCTATCAATCTGTCTGCCTATCTATCTATCAACTTATCTATCTATTTTTCTATCTTTCTGTATAATATATATATATATATATATATATATATATATATATACATATACACCCACACAATCACACACACACACACACATATATATATATATATATATATATATATATATATATACATACATACATACATATTCATGTCTGTCATTTTCTCTGTCTAGTTTATATATCTATCATGATTGTATTCTCTCGACCTGCTAAATTAATCCCTATTTTACTAAATCTGTTTATAATTTATTATTTATATACTTGCCTACATACTTAGGTTTTTATCTTACTATCAATAAGTTTATATTATATTTCTTTTTCATTTTTTGTGTGTATATTATCATCCATTATCATCTATATGTACTTCATTTTATTTAATATTTCTTTCTTTCTGTCTATCTATCTATTTATCAATCTATCTATCTATCCATTAATCTATCTATGTATCGTTCTATTTACATTTTCTCTAATAGTTTACGTAATTTACAAGTGGCTTAGCAAAATGTTGGTGACAATAGTTTGATAAGTAACAATTCTTTTAAATGCCATTAATTAATCCCCCATGATCCAAATATTGAAAAAATCGTTTGTTAACTATAAAGAATAGAGTATACAAATACATTCGTAAATAACATCCCAATAACCAGATGCGTTTAATAATGCCTAGTCTATGTTCATTTTGATGTAAAATCCTTTTTATCCAGTGCTATTTTATTTTGCAATATTGATAGTCCCTTTAAAACATTCATTACTATGTAGATTACAAAAAAAAGGTAGCTATGAATTCCCGCAAGGAGGTGCACCGAGGCTCCCAATACAGGCCAAGTTACCAAAAATGAACAAATTTTTGCAAGTTTAAATTATAGTGATCTATTTCTTTTTACTTTTGGGGCATGATTAGGACATAATTGTACTCAGAAGAACATAAAATACAATCTACAGGCCTAGCCTACACAACAAAAATATCTGTCTGAACTCTGCCATATAGTTAATTACATAGCTCACTCTTACACTCACTGCAAACGTTTGTTGACTTCAGTGACCTAGCCTGTATTTTAGGAAGCCTCGAGTTGCACCTTTAGGCATTTTTAAATAATTTTTTTAAGGGGGGAAGGGGAAGGGAGGGGAAGAAAAATTAATTTATACATAATACTTTTGAATGACCTGTCCTAATTACGAAAAATGTTATACACTCATTTATCCTCTTCCATAACTATGACCAGGTTATTCCTCCGAGTAAGAATCCTCATGGGACATAGGCGATGCGAAGCTTTTAGGAAAGAAACAAACGAAACAAAAAAAAACCAAAAAAACAAAAACTAATAAAAACATTATTAACATTATTTTTAACAATCAAAAGAGTTCTGCAAAGCAGTAGCCTTAAAGCCTCAATGCTGTCCATAACTTACTGACCAGTCACTGTGGCAGATGGATAGGAACCAGATGAAGACATAATTTATATCACCACGGTTAATCTCAGACAAAGGCTAACATCATGTTGGGCCCGCTGCAAGTCCTTGTTTATTTGTTCCGGAGGTTTCACATCGACGATTCTTTGATGTCCATCTTTATTGCCAGGGCACGTACATTCCAAGGTGCGGGCGGTTTTCTCAGTGTCCTGCAGGTTCTCGAGGACTTGGAACCAGGCGATAATGTGTTTACCTCTCATGAGCTGCCAAACAAACATTAACCAGAGGCATCTTCATAGTCTGAGTTAATGATAACTATAATTTCTAATCAATAAATGCTCGAATAATACTTTTTGTTAGCATGGAGAAAAAGGATTTAGAGACAGGAGCTCCTCGTTTACAATCATCCAAGCCTATTTTGTGTGGGCAGGTATTGTCATCAACAGCTCGGATCATATTTTGGTATGCAGTAAATGTTGCCACTGACGTGTGTTCGTTATCATTCCATACATTTCGCACAGTAGGCGCTCAGGTCAGTTGCTCCAATAACAGAGAGCCCCAGAACTCAATAAAAACATGAACGAGATTCATATGCCATCTGTCAGATACTGCAACACTTCCATCATTCAGGGAGTAGCGTGATTAGTTCATGCCACTTGTCTTTACATGTAGTAATCCATCAGAGGTCTGAAAACTAAGAGATATAACCTAAGACGCGAAAAAGTTTAAAAATTTTAGAAGGTTTTAAAAATATGAATACGGTTTTACACTTATCTATTAACTTGTAGATTGGGGTGGTTTTTAGAACCCTGTTACGTACAATCATAGTTGTGTTGTAAATGAATTGCTGTCACCTAAACTTAAAGAACTGTTGTATTTCAGTTTAAGACATTTCTGAAGCTAAATTGATATGATTAGAAAAAACTGCGCATCAGTGATCTTTTTCAATCTCTTTGAAACTTGATACAGTATCTCTACTCACTTCCTCCTTGGTGACTTATTGTAGCGATTATTATGACGAGTGCTCAATATTTTCGAGTTCTATACCATCTTTGCTTACACTTTCTGGTTTTCTACTTAACAACTCCGAGCGAGACGAAGTACCTTTCTCTTCCTCCCACATGCAGCGCACTTTTTGCATGGCTCATTTGCTCCACCGCCAAGCAACAAGCTACAGACAGTCCAAGCGGTAGGGAAGCTCATGCACGCATTTACTACTCACCGATCTACCCACCACAAACCTTCGACTTCGCGGGTGGCGCAGCTATGAAGTTAAGATTGTACGCGTCTACAGAAGAAGATGATAAGGTTTTCTAAAAACCTTAGCAAATTGAGGCCCATTATGAAAGAGCAATGTCCTGCTCAGACTTTGGAAAAAAATCAACATATTTTTCATTTATTTCATCTGTAGTTCAATCTATAACTCTAGGAAAAAATATTAAGTTGTTGAATCACTCACTTATTGTCTTACACATTTCAGAGAGAATGAAGAGTTTTGTGTGGGAGGAGACAAAAAGCAAAAAAGTATTCGTGTTTATATCTTTTTAACATCGTGTAATCTTTTGAAATACAGCCGAGATTTAAAAAGATTTTAATTTTCAATCTCGCAGTTCTATTTACTTGTATTTAGTGATTTCGAATCTAAGCTTTGGTTGCATTGGAAAAATCCATGTCTTGAGAATTATAACTTAGAGTCGGTTAACATTGTCAATATGACAGATAGTTACTTTTCCAATTCTAATATTTCTTCGTTGTCATGGTGTTATCATCTAAGCCTGTTTAATTCTTACGAGTGTCCAAACTCCACTGAACGTGTTGATTCGACTTGCAATCCCAACAGGATATTAACATCGAAAAATGGAGGAAAAGTTGCAAATTTTTTAAGACATTATCTTCATTCCCATGATGTCTTGCTCATAGCTGTGTTACTGAACTTTTAAACTATCATGAACGCTGTAAGTTTGGAGTTATTTCTGAATATGAAAGGCAGTCGCACGTACGGTTCAATATAGGGACTCTATTGACAGTGCAAAGTCCTCATAGACCTTCATGGAGATCCAGATTCAATTAAAATGCACTTTCGGATAGTTTATCTGCTCTGCGCTGTCAAAAGGATTATACGAGTGAGACACGATACACACGAGATCGCACAGAACACACATCCGGCCGGTTGTCTGAGACTTCCGAGCCTGTCAAACTAAGATCAAATTATAGACCTGCCTCTTGTAGAACGTTATCAAGATATCGTTGATATTAAAGCACTATATATTCAAGTGTTGTGGAATAATGTGTTTTCCAATGCCAGAGAACGACTCTTTTCACGGTAAAAAAAATAAATAAATGAAACTTGTGATGCTGATACCCAAAACATTACTTTATATGACAAGTTCCGTGGTAGAATCTAGATAGAGCGCCGAACTTCAGACGAAGAGTCCAAATTCAAATCTCTGCTTATGAAATTTATACTTCTCAGCCAACGTAGTTCAGCTGAGAAGTAAGGATCTCGGCAAAGTTAATTGCATTTGATCTTTATAAAAACTTCACTTGGATATCTATACGATATCTTTAAAAGATTTAAGCGTGCATTAGTAACACATATTTATAAAACGATCATAATACTTTTTATATGCTTAAAATGGAAAATGCTCTTTCCTTCTTTCATATCCAGTTCTTTACTTTCAAATTTATTACTTTTGCAAAATACAAATAGTAAAAAGGGTGTTTTTTTTTTCTCCATGCAAACCATTTTTTTTGCATACAAGTCTCAAAAGTTTAAAAAGTTTATGGTCAGACACTGCAAAAAAGAAAATAATGAATAAAGAACTAAAAGAAATATTATGAACGAGCTGTATCAGTTCGTGAAAATAAACGAAACAGTATACACAAAAAGAATAGTAAGTTGATGTAATGGGATATTTTGAAGGGAATTTTGATAAATTACGATAGTAACTGATGGCATTAAGTTCTTTATTTCTTGGATTATAAAAGAGACTCGATTTCGCCAAATATCGTGCCACTTCTCATAGACAATTTATTTACTTCTGTTTTAAGTCTTCCTCTTACTACCCCATCCTAACCTCTCTTGTTCCCTCACTTCCTTTGTCTGAACCTGAATAAATTTTCTTTTTTTATCCACACATTACTATCACAAATACCTGTTCATCATATCTGTCATACTTTCCTTGGTTCATTCAATTTGTCACTTACTTAAAGTCATTTTGCCACCTTCTTTTTCAGAATACATAAGGAACTGTTTCAAGTAGTCTTAAACAATAAAATTCACACTAATACTGGAGTATTTTTTGGCATAATGTATATGGAACACATACCAAAGGGGAAAGAAAATGTCCGTTTGTTATGTGTTAATGTCCTCTATTCTTTTCTCCTCCATTTCCTGGTTTAAATCATATACCGCGCATTTGGCTTTCTCACCCTCGAGCTCAGTGTTCTTAATTTAAAAAAAAAGATAGAAAAAAAAAATCCTTAATCTTTATGCTAGATTCATGATCTTCAGATCGACAAATTAAAACAAGTATTTATGTGATAAGTTCTGAACTGGACATGTCAACAAGCTAATTCCCAAGAATTGTCAAATTAAGTTGAGAAGAAATCACGACAACTGATCAGACCAGTTACTGCGAGACAAAGGAAATATCAACCTCTGGTTCTGCCGGATAGGGTTATCAAAGCAGTGCACGCGACAGGCAGGACAAACGAGTGTGTACCGTTCATTAATTTGTGGCACGGTAGTTCAGAGAAATGAGAGGGGCCAGCCCAGGCTGAGGAATAAATAAACAAATTGGCATTCATCGGTAACGACGTGTCGGCGAGCGGTGGGGATTTCCCCACGAGTCGACACGAGTGCATACCCCTGTCACTCGGAGGCGAGTCAGTTGATGATGTCATAGCGGTTAATAAAAAATGTGGGAAGCTGTTACATGGAGATGTGCGAGAGATTAAGGAATTTAGGGAGAAAGGGGTTAACGAAATAAATCGAAAGAGAAGAACGACATAAAAGTATGAAAATAGACACAGAGAGAGACGTTGCGAGGACCACTGTGTGTGTGTGTGTGTGTGTGAGAGAGAGAGAGAGAGAGAGAGAGAGAGAGAGAGAGAGAGAGAGAGAGAGAGAAAGATACATAAGCTGACACGTAGGCAGTGAGACACAGAGAGAGATAAAAAAATAAGAGTGAGAGAGAGAGAGAGAGAGAGAGAGAGAGAGAGAGAGAGAGAGAGAGAGAGAGAGGGGGGGGAGGGAGAGAAAAGAAGCGAGTGGAAAATAAATAAAGAGACGAAGACAGAGCAAAACACAGAGACGAGAAAGCAAGAGCAGAGGAAGCCAGATATGTATAGATAAATAGACAGGTAGAATTAGAAGTGAGAGAGACGAAAGATAGAGACGGAAGGGAGAGAGAGAGAGAGAGAGAGAGAGAGAGAGAGAGAGAGAGAGAGAGAGAGAGAGAGAGAGAGAGAGAGAGAGAGAGAGAGAGAGAGAGAGAGAGAGAGAGAGAGAGAGAGAGCCAGCTGTGTGTAGATATGGCGAGTTTGAATCACTGGGCAACAGGTATCATAACGAGATATGTCGCCGACATGGGCGGTCGCATCAAAAAGCACAGTCAGCGACGATCGTTACCGTCCCGATGGTTCTCAAATAGTTAAGCTCCAGTTCCCTTTGACAAGACCGACAGATAGTGTCAAAAGCTTGATAATGAAGGTGATAATATTTCTGCAAATTTGAGTGTCACGGATTTCAAAGCCTCACTTGCATTTTTGTAGACTTTTCGATCCAACTTGAAATAGTTGATTGCAAAAGAACAAAAGAGTGTTATCTTTAAAATAAATATTTATTATACGAGTTACCCCCTTTGATATAAAAAAGATCTTAAAGTTTAAAAAAAAAACCCAAAAAAAACCTATGAATTAAAAGCGTTAAAATGAGTCATATCCATGATAACTTATTGATATGTAAAAGGTTGTAATATAAACCGAACTTAAAAAAAAAAATTATTTAGTTGTACTTAAAACTACTTTATTTACGTTGTTAGCTTTAAAATACATTTTCTACATCGCGCATTCAAAATGTCATGCCATTTTCTTGGCTATACTGCACAAAAAGTATAAAAAGGCTAAAACGAAATAAATTTATAAAGAGCCATATCTAAACACCAGATGAGCATCAAAATTAGACATTCTACAAAATTTACGTTCCTCCTCAAAGAAACAATAATGCACTGTTTATTCGGTTCATTTAATACGTTTGTTATATGTAAAGGAAAGATTTGTCCTTTTATTGATTTTTTAAATACTTGTGGCGTCTTTTCACCAAGGTCCTTCGATATTTAATGACGAGAAATATTTTAAGCGCTCCCTCTCACTTTAAAGGAGAGTTTTCTTTTTATCAGAGCACTATGTTCCTCTTCTACCTCCTTCCCCCTTCCCCCTCCCCTCCCCCCTTTTTCTCTGGTACAATCGACAAAGACATGTTGTTCAGACGTCAAGAAACAATCTTCAGAAAAGTCAACCCAGCCTTTTCATCAGGCCGGGTCAAGTCCCCGGCTGGTAATCTGAAAATGCGATTTTCCGATATCTTCACAGCCAAGGCACTCAAATTTTGAATTTTCGTCTGGACAAAACCATTTATTCTGTGCCGATATGAATTACCCCATAGAGGATGTACCCGGTGAAGAAGCCCATGTTTCCCCAACCAGCACAAAGACCAGTCCCCGACTTCCGACGCCACTTTCTCTGCTGTAAAGAGATTTGCTATAGTGACCTCTCGGTTTCTCGGCTAGAGAGCATCCATCAAAGGTTACATATCGAGTGCTTGGACAGGAAACTTTTGTCCCTGTCACCAGCAGAATGGACTAACAAATGATCTCTGTGTCCAGCTTTTGTGGGGGCTCTCAGAGCATGCGACTGGCAAGCTCGATCATACGCTGCCTCTTCAGGCCTAGAGAGATATTGCTCCGTCCTGATTTGATTCCGAGGAAGCTTGAAGAAGCGCTCTATTTGGTTGCCCTTCACTTCGCTAGTTATTATTATGTCTAAGAAAATGCTAGCATTTATCTATCTTCCTTGATTGTGCTTGCCGTTTACGTTCTTTTTTTTTCTCCATGATCTGCTGTGTTCTTCCATCCCCTTTGAATCTTTGTCTACTAACCATCTATCTATCTTTTTGCTTATGTATTATTTCTTTATCTATAGATCTATCTTTCTACCTTTTCTACCTATATATCCATCGGTCTTGAGAACTGATGTAAACATAGTTTAAATAGATAAAATACGCTATGTTTGAGGATGCAATTTTCCTTTATGAAATGAGTAGAATTAAAATGTTGATTGGTAAAAATAAACAAGTATGCCATTTAAATAAAAGTTTTGGAAAAGCGAATTCAAACGACATGGAAATGAAATAATGGATTGAAAAACATGATCATAGATTCATTTTACTTTTTTTTTTCGTTTTAAATACGATGCCGACGTCTGAATACTTGAAGATGGCAATACCTTTTAATGAAAAAAATATTAGAATTAATTCTCATTACTTTCAAGGGCCATAAGAAATTACAATATTGCTTTGGATTAAAGAGTCATTTTTTTAAAACTTGTAATTAATCCGATCTCTGGAATTTATGGGGAAAAACACTTCATGACTCTCTCTCTCTCTCTCTCTCTCTCTCTCTCTCTCTCTCTCTCTCTCTCTCTCTCTCTCTCTCTCTCTCTCTCTCTCTCTCAATGACTGCTGTCTGTGTCTTTGTCGGTCTATCTGTTTGTCGGTCTATCTATTTATCTAGCTATAGATTTTTCTCATCATAGTATCATTCTCTAATATATTTAGAACATTCATAAACTTTTAGCTCTTCTACTACCCATCTTTGAACCAGCTTTATGTTCGATAAGCCAGATTGTATTTGTGAGAGAAAAAGCAAATCTTCTACAAGGTTGTTTGAATGGATGCTTCAGATCAGCCGGCGGCGAAGTTTTCTTTGGAGGTGTCAATCGACTCGCCGCTATCTGAAGACCAACATTGGGAGGTGATGGAAGTTGGGAAGATCTTGCCCTGCTCTAATCTCTTCACCCCTCACACACACAAACTTTCATGATCCGACTGATAACCTCTCGTTCGAACAAGTCCAAGTTTTGTTGATATTAAAGGACTACCGTTTTAATGGTTATTAATTCTTTAAGCCTTTCCTGAGCCTTTGAAGTCCTACCTTGAAACTCTTCTAAGGGTTATCGTTTACAATGTTTACAATCAGAATAACACAATTTCTTTAAAGTAACCACAAGCTTTTGCATATAAATGAACATGCTATCCAGGTTATGACGAGAAATCATGAATGTTATCGAAGAAAAGAAAAATTGAGACACAAAAAAAGTTTAGTCGCTGGTAAACAGGTCAGAATTAAAGAAAATAAAAAAAACAAAACTTTTTTGTCTTTTGAAAGACCTGGGCAGGGTTTGACCTACGCACTGTATTACTTTAAGGCCATAAAAGGCATAGCCTCTCAACCTCTTCATAATGCCGTAAATGCTACATAACGAATTAAGAATACACTTTTCAGTATTTCCTCGATAAATACCTATTATTGTAAAACATGTAGCTTTATGTTTAAGCCACTGTATTTTCTCAAGTTTTTGGTTTACAAAAATATTACATTATGTTCTCGCTCGTCCCGTAGTCCATCAACTTGCTGTATGATCCCTTTGCTTTCCAAACTCAAAGTCGTGTTATTGTCGAACAAACTTCACAGGTTATCTAGATTTAGAAGAGAATATGGATTCTGAAAAGTTAAATGTAGTTTGAATTAGAAGTCGAAAGTATCAAAATTGTTAAAATAATCGAACACATATAATTGTAATGCGATACATCCTACATCTTTCGGACATTATCGATTATTATAATGGTTGACAAAACTTTCATGGTTTTATAGCTTTTTACAACCATCTAGACCGAAAAGCAAAGTTACTAGAATAATATATAATTATACAAAATAGATAATGATCTCTTTATCATAACAATTTCTGAACATTTTTTTCCCCGCATATCCATAAGACTTTGAAATATGAAGAGACCAAAGATTCTTTTTATGCCTACAAAATCAGCCAGTCCAAACTGGACAGAGGAAGCCTCGAAGTTGTTTACAGATGGCACGAAGGATTGAACCCTCTATGGGAAGCTTGTGCCAATTTTAACATACAACAATTATAATTATTAAGCAACGGATTAGGGGAAGCCAGATAGCTCAGTCATTCTACAGACAATGAGAAGAAGATGTTAATTTGATATTTGGTGATGATCGGCAGTGAGATCGGATCTGCTATGTTTAGCCTTTTTCCTGGACTTCTCAAAAAACACTCTTTTCGCGTTCAATTTTTCTCCGGATCCTGATAGCTTGTGCATTACTTTTTTATTTGCACATAATTTGGCGAAATCACCATACAAATCCCTCTTGTTCAAAATGTAAAATACTCGACTTAACTCACACGCAAGGAAAATTAAACTCCATGTCCCCTAATAAAGGTCTTAACACAAATATTTTTAACTTGAATTTAAGATTTATATAAAAAAAAACAAACAAAAAACAAAAAAAAACAAAAACAAAAAACAAAACAAAACAAACAACAAAAAACAAGTGCGTCATAAGCAAAACAGATTTTAAAATTATACTATGTTTCTCTAAAAAACCTTCTTGTAGCCGTAGTCCTGCATAAATCTCAACTGCTTAAAAAGACTCAGAATAGCTCAGTTGGTAGAACCTTGTCTGTCATTAAGAAGGTATCGGGTTCGACTCTGATCTATCCACTGACATCCCTGGCTTAACGCGGAGCCGCTGTTTCCGTATTTGAGTATTATGTAGGAAGCTCAGTTGGTCTAAAGCTCTGTACCTACAACAAGCCTTGCATAAAAATACAGTCTTTTCGGATACTTAACGATATTTATTTATTAATAGTAGGCTATAAATGTGGTAAGAATCCACACCACGAATCTAACGTCTTAAATATCTAGAAGCTTTTCAGCATTGCTTGCAACCTGGTAATTTTCTCCAGCATACATCGATTTTAGAATTCGAATACAGAGTAAGCTAAATGCTAGTATTAAAATGACTGGACATGCTAACTGCCCAATTAGTCAAGCAATGTTCTGTATCTTTCATCCTAAGGCAGCTAATTTAATGACGGATTCAGCATCAAAATACGGATTCAGTCGCTCTCAGATTCACAGCCATACTGTTAGTAAAATGTAGACTAATTTTGTAAAAAAAAAATTAGGTTGAAACTTTTCCACCCTCCCCCCCCCCTCTTTTTTTTCAAACGAGTACATCTTCCTTATCCTCAACTAAATACTCTTTTTTTCCTCATTGTTTCTAACCAGTTCATGCGAAAAATAAACATTAATAATCACAAAACAATTACAATTACAATAATAATAATAATAATAATAATAATAATAATAATAATAATAATAATAATAATAATATTATTATTATTATTATTATTATTATTATTATTAATAATAATAATAATAATAATAATAATAATAATAATAATAATAATTTTCTCTTTCCGGACTTCAAATAATACTAAAAATATTCTCAAACAGCAATGCTAATCAGAGGTTAGTCTGTTTCTCCGATGAAATAACACTGTCAGTGTGTTCTTTACCTAATGACACGTTCGAATTTTACACAGAGCCTAATTGCAAAATAGAAATTAGATCAGCAACTAATGTTTTGATATTTCCTCCGCAGTCCTCTCCCATGAGTAAAAAAAAAATCTCAATTTAAGATTTCTCAAGAAAATAAGGGTTGCATAAAAATGCGATGAAACAAAATGAAGATATATTTCGAAGATCTTAAATAGTTTGTGGTGATAATTATCGATACAAAAGAGTATTTCCTGAACATCTGTAAACTCAGTTATGCCGTGGCAATGTCACCGAAATACGTGTTGGTTTCAACAATAGAAAGAAATACTGCGTCAATGAGCCCAATAACAGCAAGTAGAATGAGAATTCTAATTAAATGTATGAAAACATGATCCAGAAATCTAATCAGTTCCACGCACCTGGTAGTTCTATCTGGATGCAAAATGATTTACGCATGTCAAGGGAAGTAACAAAACGTAAATACTCAATCAGTAGAAAGACATTACTCTTCTTACGTGTATATCTAAGTTCTTTGAATTATTATACCCTTATTTGATGTGTAAAGAACAGACATTTCCACGTATCGACTTACCTAAAGGCTGTTCGTGAAAGTAATAAAAATATGGTAATTTCATCTGATTGTTTTTCTTGCTAAACGCGTAAATACTATAATTGCTTTCATTGGTATAATCATATAGGCTCAGAACAAATCCTACTGTAGATACTATTGTTGGTCGATATGATTCCTTGTGGATGACCTGTCGGTACAACTGTGTTGGAAAATCCACATCTTTTTCACCATTTCTAGTCAGGGGAAAATAATCCAACAAAAATGTTTTACTCGCGAAAAAGGAAGGGGATTGTCTAGCTTGTTCAAGGTTGTGTAAACTTTGTTATTATATTAATTTGTCTCGAATGCTCAAACCTTTAGTGTTTTTATTATTCACATCTAATTTTCATTTTGTATTTTTCAATAGTTGAATTATAGTTACAAAGGCTGCTTAAGAAACGAATGTTTTCCATTGGCATAAATATAAGTATATTAATTTGGATGTCCTGTCCCAAGATATTTTTTTCCTTATCTCAAACCAGAAAAATATTATTGTACTGAAATATTTTGATTTATCTGTCGATTTCTCTAACATAATGTTCTTTCTAAAGGACTAGCCTGGCAACACTATAATTCTAACTATCTCAAAAAAGATGAAAAAACAAATCACTTTCAAATTAAAGATCGTGAAATGCTGACTTTCTCTTCAGAGCTACGGATCTAATAGTAATAAATACAATCATTAAATCCTTAAACTTATTAGTACTGGCACTGTAAAAAATTGGACCACCTTTTGTATGCCAAACTCTAAAATTTGCTAAACGTCGGTAAGCACATGAATCGGCATTTGTTATTTTTTGAAACTTTGCACGGTTAATTCAAAATACACATAAACTACTATAATGCAAATCATCAAAGCAAAGGTGCCATATTAGTACATTCTTACAACATATGATGATTATCATCAGTCAATTCAAGTAAGAGGAAGCCAATGCATGTAAATTAGGAATACGAAACCATGAGCCAAGGGATACAATCTATACTAAATAGATAGTCTAAGATTTTTCGGGTGCACTCCCTTGATATATTTGATACCCTGTAAAACGGTAAATAACCTGGATATTTGTAATACAAAAGTAGCAATCGAATTATTACCATGAATTTGCTTAAAAACTATTTTCTAACAACCTTAAGAAGATCTTAATTCTCTTCTTTTTGCTTTTCTTCTTGCTGCTGTTGTTTTTTTTTACTTCTTGATATTGTTGTTGTTGTTGTTATTGTTGTTTTAGTTGTTGTTGTTGTTGTTGTTGTTGTTGTTGTTGTTGTTGTTGTTGTTGTTCTTCTTCTTCTTCTTCTTCTTCTTCTTCTTCTTCTTCTTCTTCTTCTTCTTCTTCTTCTTCTTCTTCTTCTTCTTTCAGAGGAAACAGCGATTGAAAAAAGAATATTGTGGAAAAAAAAAAACAATAAAGAAATATAAGAAAACATGAATATTAGCGATGCTTTCAATAAATCAAGGTTATATTCAAAACAAAAACTGACTTATGAAATATCGAAAGCAAACTATCACCTGCACATAGATGCAATGTTTAGAAAATTGATAACACCCGTATGAAGAACTGAAAAAGAAATTACATTGTCCATTATTTGATTATTCTAAATTGGAAGAATATCATCCCAGAATGAGAGCACTATTACTTAAAAGATTCAAAATGAGCGGGTCTTGAAAAATCCGCGAAATATTGATAAATGAAAGGCTGTTTTAATCTAAACATTGAATCATGAAATTGCACGGAAATAATTAAACGTTACGCGGCAAATATAGAAGAGCACAGTAATTAGTGAAATACTGTTTGTCCGACATTCCACGGACTGCAATAATCTTTCGGCTTTAAACATAGTTTGCTTAACGATGGCACTTTGAAGAGAAAAAAAGTATTTCGGGATAAAATATTGATTTTGGTATCATTATCAAGTTTGGTATAATCGTTTTGGTTTAACATGTATTTTATTGTCACAAGAAGGAAATAAATCAAAGCAAAATCTATAGGTAAGGTTTGGGAGTTTTATTAGATCATGAATTTGGATAAAAGCGAGACATGTCTGACATTTTAATTAAAAAAAAAAATAAAAAAAACAACAACAGCAATAAGAAAAACAACAAAAACAATAACAACATTAGCGACAATGTTCATGAAGTCATAAAACTAATCTTGAAGTTACTCGAATATTACTTTGAACGAAAAAAAAAAATAAAGAGTAAAGAACATAATAGAAATGTAATAATCGGTTTTTTCAAACTGCAATGTCATTCTAGTTCTTCTACTAAATAAAAAAGCAAGTGCTTCTCCACATAAAACATGCATTGTGGAATTGTTCAAAAATGAGGTATGACAAAAATAAATAAGATAACTCTTGACTGACTAATTCCAGAGAGGTGTACTTTTCAAAAGTAAAGGAAAAAAAATTCAAATTGAAACAATGTGTGATCCTAATGTGTACGCAAAAAAAAAAATGTTAATTAAGATAAAGCCTTGCTGTAAATCTAAGCTTAAGCCTAGCATGCAAAGGCATGATCTTAACGCAATGCAATTATGAATTTAAATCGACGTTTTATTTGCAGAACAGAAAAAAGAGGCGAAAATGATAAGCTTATTTAAAAAAAAAAAAATGAATTTGAGAAAAACCAAGATGGGCAGAATTTAGGGAAAAAGAACACAATGTCTACCTCTTCTGGGTTTATTTTCATTTCCCAACAAGCATCACAATAAATGTCCAAATAAAAAAAAAGACAGTTGAAAGAAAGTTTAATGTGTACGTTGTAGTGTCAATAAGAAGCTTAGGAGCCATTAAACACTCAAATGATGACAAAATATGGTTGGATCGACAACAAAAATTACACTATTTCGGCGCGTTTTCTAAGATTAATCTGCTATTTGAATCTTTTTTCTTAAGTAGCGCATATTAAACCAGCAAGGTGTTATCACCTAGGCTGAAGACACAACAGCACTTAAATCTAAATATAGCGCTCGCTTATCTTGAAGTAGAAAATGACAAAACGAGTAAGAGCAGGTTGAAGATTTGTAGATGAACTCTACCGTTCCCCCAGAGAGATGGAGAGAGAGAGAGAGAGAGAGAGAGAGAGAGAGAGAGAGAGAGAGAGAGAGAGAGAGAGAGAGAGAGAGAGGGAGATCGATAGATAGATAGATAGATAGATAGATAGATAGATAGATAGATAGAGAGAGAGAGACAGGGAGAGAGACAGATAGACTGATAGAGAGTGAGTGAGAGAGAGAGAAAGAGAGAGGCAGAGAGGTGGATGATGGGAAAGGAGGATGAATTTTCATTTATTTCAAGAAGTAAAAGATTCTTGCAAAAGAAAATCTTAAATGTGTTTACTATTCATGTTACGAGCTGTAAAACTCATACTACGGACGGGACGCTGGTGTCAATTTGCCAGGGCGGGGGTGCGTGTTTATAAAAAGAGATTATAATATCTATTATCTATCTGGATATCTATTTTTAATTATATGATCCACATTCATGCTTCCACCTATCTATCTTTACCTAAAATCTAGATATTTCGATAATTCTTATTTTAAACATCAAAATCTAGATTTTGAACTTAAATCCTTTTGAATTTCTAAGCCTAAAAATAAAATCTAGATCCATCTAGATTAAGATCTTAACATTTTGATTTGTGTCTAGTTGATGTAAATATCTAGGCCCTAGATCTAGATTAAATACGGTTTATGGAAGAAAATTTTATGACCTAATAATTATAATCTTGAACCTACGATGGTTTACGAAAAAAAAATTGCGCAACAAAAAATGCAGATGACAACATTTTAATTTTGGTCTTCCAAGGAGCCGCACTAGTGACGTCGACAGTATGCAGGTTAAGGCTCCTCTTTCTGAAACCCTCTTCTATTTCTCTCTCTCTCTCTCTCTCTCTCTCTCTCTCTCTCTCTCTCTCTCTCTCTCTCTCTCTCTCTCTCTCTCTCTCTCTCTCTGTCTCTCTCTCTCTGTGTCTGTCTCTCTCTCTCTCTCTCTCTCTCTCTCTCTCTCTCTCTCTCTCTCTCTCTCTCTCTCTTTCTCTTTATTTCTTTCCTCCCTTCTGTCTTTATCTCTTCTCTCCTCTCCCACTTCCCCTCCTCTCCTCTTGGACACAGAGCTAGATCCATTTCGAAGTCATGGATCTTGTCCTGGAAGGGAAATTTCTTGAAACAATTGAACTAATCGATGTTGATCTATAAAATGTGTAAATAGAGGCGTTATGTTTTTGTTTTTTTTTGTTTGTTTTGTTTGAAAAAGAATCAAATATCAGCTCTTTTATTGATGTTGTTTGTAAAGAAGCAAATACGGAAGCGCTATTGCTAGGTTTTCCTATTTTTCATCATGAATACATTATTACTCAACGTCTCATTTCGCATATATCGCGGAATGATACTACTAAGAGTTAAGTAATAATCATACATTGATGTATGTTTGAGGGCATCTTTGAGAAACATGCCTGAGTTTCATCCTCTTTTCAAGGCATACAAAACATGCTTTGCGATAGTTACGATGCTAGAGGTAACACTAATTTCCTCCTCTTCAAACCTAAAATTGGATCATCATTTAGCGCCCTTGAAGAAACCGTTTAATAACTGACTCTGTTAGTCTAAGATAGTTCTATATTGACATGTCAGTCCAGATTCTCCTGAAGACTTCGTTTCTGATATTGTCCCTGTCCACACAAACTCGATACTGTCACTTTCGGCCGACTATTGCCAACTTGAGAACTGGCTCACACCGCAAAGCTTTTGTCAACGTCCATAGTTCTTCCGCAGAGCCAGTTAAACAAGATTTTTGACGATATTATTGTTTGATATCTCCATTTTCACTTCAACTGACATCACTAAAATGTCTCTCTCAAGAGAACTTTTCTCTTAAAATAAAAAAAACTTCGCCTTCAGCGGGTGTAACGATTTCTCAAAATATTTAATGCTTTTTGGGTTATGATGCTATTTATACATATACTTATATACAATGTACGTACGAAAGAATAGAAACGGAACAAAGAAAAAATTAAAGAAAAGAAAAAGCATAACTGATATCGTTAAGGGTAAACGACATTCGATACTTCCATTGGTCATTTGATGCTTTTTTCTTGATAGTTAAACAGAGGGATGAAAGTATGACTGATCAGAGATAAAAAGCAATATTTTTAATATTCGATAAAAAGCAATATTTTTAATATTCGATAAAATATCTCTCTATCTCCTCCTCCTTCTTTCTCTCTCTCTCTCTCTCTCTCTCTCTCTCTCTCTCTCTCTCTCTCTCTCTCTCTTGCTCGCTCGCTCTCTTCCTCCTTCGCCATCGTTCACACGTAAAGCTTTCTTTCTCCGTCTCTAATCTGTTACCATCTGCCCTTTTCCACTTTCTCTCACTCTCTCTCTCTCGCTCGCTCGCTCTCTCTCATCTTGCCTTTCTCTCTGTCTGTGCCTGTTTGCCTCTCGCTCTCTCTGTTTCTCTCTTTCTTAGATAAATACACTCAGAAGTTTTCTTTTCAACATTTGGTAAATGATAACCGATTGAATTTGTTTTTCATGAGTTGAAAAGAAGAAAAAGAAAAAAACAGTTTAAGTGATATAAAATAAAGCTTTGTAGGAATCTCATTCTGTGTTCCATTGCAGGAATTCAGAACGATCCTGTGGTACATATTAAGCTTATCTGCTTTCCAGCCGATGATTTCTTTGGGATTTGAGATTTCCACGTCGTTGAATTTCTTTTTACATCAAATCGATGATACTGCAGCTTAAACTCGTGTTAAGTAACAACAAAGTTCATAGCATGTTTTTAGCCAATCCATTTTAAACTGCAATCACTGATCTTTCGAAGGCTTGAAGATTCCAGATCATGTAGGCACAAGAGGAGATGGAAAATAGGTCTTGAGTCAGGAATGGATGGGCGCCAGCCTTCAGCAAACTTCACTGCATCAACATGACAGACAAATTATGGGTTCTGGTGTTGTCTCCTCTAAATGAGGCTAACACACTGCTAACACACTTACTGTGCCGGCACATAGTGAATATGTAATATATCAAAGTGACAATTTTCGACTGATTTTACACTTACTGGAGCGGTTAATATTGCCAGCACAGCACGGAGTATCTATTGATAAACTCAACAATTGCACTACATTATCCGTCGTCATATTTCTTGAAAGTAACACATTTGTCTTAAAATGACATAATTTGACATAACTCTAAAGGACCTTTCGACTATAGACAAAACTAATTTAATGATTTTGCCAATATAACAAAATGCACAGGCTTTTCTTTTAAAATACTTATAACTTTATGTATAATCATTTCCTTGAAAAATGGGAATGAAACCTGGAGTTCCTAGCTTTATCAGCATCACCGTACTCTTGCGTCTAAGAAATTCTAAAATAACCCAGGATAGATAACCGCAAGATGCTCAAACTTGTTCTTCTCGGTTGAAGAGCTCCCGTCGCGTCGGGGTCTCGGAGACAGACGCTCTCACTGAAGACTTTGGGAAGTTGTGAAGCTTCAGGGAGGATACGAACTGTGCCGAGGGCGCCCTCACTTTGTGACCGTTTCGGGGCGTGGTCTCTGGGGTCATCTTGATCATAGTGTATGACTTGGGCTCCCGATGACCGCCGTCGTCTGTGAAGGGATTCATAAGATGGAGAGGGAGTAAAGGTAGAGCTAGTAACGAGAACTTTTAGTCATTCTCTATTTTCTTTTTCTTTATCAAAAAATATTGCTTAGAGTTAGGACTCAACTTTAAAGTTCACTCAGTGCATGTTTAATCATCACATTGCAATGTTCAACAAATATTACAGAATCTAATGTGCTTAACCGACAATTTTTTTTTTCTGTGGTTAAAAAAGCAAACAATTGGTTTCTGAAAATCCATGATCGACAAGTATTCGCTCTATCGACCTCTATGCATATTTCCGTATCACATTTGGTTTATTTTTTATTTTGCACTTTTTATTATTTGGTAAAAAAGCTTAACAAGAGGGGTAAAATTATAAGCGAAATGCTTAAGCAAGGTAAAAATTGAAGACTGGAAACGTCCATTTCTAGAGGACAAAGTTAACGTCTTATATCAGAAGGCCTCTTCCCCGGGTCTCATTGGCAATAGTAGCAGAAAAAATAAAGTTCACTCCCCTTCAAAGCTCCGAAGTTCAGACGTAAAGGACTAATTTAACAAAATCTTTTCGATAAAGTAGATATGCAACCAAATCATAGCAACTTCTTCAAAAGCCAAAAGTTGTATTATCAATATTCAATTAATGTACACATGATATTATGCTAATGGCCTATCTGTGGGTAAGAGCTTGTACGCTTCTGTTTGTCGAGGTGCTCGTAATCTGTGTAAAAATTTTAAGTTTTAAAAGTAAAAGATGATTAAGAAACCTTTCAAATGGTTTATGAAACTTTCAACTCTTCATATACATTTCATAGGTTGAAGTGCAAAAGATGAAAATTTAATTGTAATGCATTTTTGTGGAAACGGTTTACAATATTTTATGATGTCTGTTTTCCATATGCAAAGAAGAGACTATTAATGTGTTTAATGCTAGAATTCGCTATCGTATGACTTTAAAAGAAAAGAATATTTCGTACTAACAGCTTCGTGTCCCCGTTTCAAAACGTTTAGAGGGTCGTCATTACCTTTAAGTCAGATCACAGAATATCAAGAGTTTTCTTTCATGGTTTTCTTTTCGAAGAATTTTAACCTTAGTTCACTTCTTGCACTTTTTAATTGTTCATTCTATAATTCAGCAGCCTTCATAGGATGATTTTATCTCAAGTAAGAGAGAGAAAGAAAGAAAGAGAGAGAGAGAGAGAGAGAGAGAGAGAGAGAGAGAGAGAGAGAGAGAGAGAGAGAGAGAGAGAGAGGCAGACAGAGAGAGGCAGACAGAGACAGACAGAGACAGACAAAGAGACAGATACAGACAGACTGAGAGATAGAAAGTCAGAGATATGTTGATTGATTGATTGATTGGGGAATATAACTATGATAAAGCATTATTAAAATTTGCTTATGTCTTAACTACTTAACTTTAATCTTTGATAAAAAAATATAATAACATTTTTCCTTCTCACATGCCTAGATTGAAAATCAATGTCGCATCAATTTTTGTAAACCAATACTGAGTCATAAATAAAACACAATGCCATTTATCAAATTTTTCTCTTCTCAAAACTGATCAAGAGCACCGAGAGATTCGATTTATGTTTATATATAACTGCTATTCGATAGAAGTAGTGGCAACTATGATTGATTTTGTACCAAAATCTGCCCACAAAAAAAGATTTAAAGCTTTTTGATTAGGCCTGTCGGGTATGGCGGGACATGTAATGAATTTTACAAAGCAGAGCAGGTGTAAGAATGACAAACGCTATCGATGTCAAAACAAGAGAAGAAAACTCTCCGTCTGAATTAGCTCTGGTTTCAGGCCTTACCCATCGACCACACCAACTGTCAGGATACCTCTATTTTCTTTTTAAAAAAATTGGAAAAGCAAAAAAATACGGTAGATGTAAAAATTCAGTTCAAAGAAAGCCAAAACTATATATATCATGGCAGTTTTTAAGAATTACTGTGCTATAGGGCTAGAGATAATCTTAACACTAATTTTAAATGACAAGCATCTTTTAAAAGTTCTTGAACGTTTATAATAACGTTTTGCAAGGAGTTATGTGATTGAACATGCACTTATGAATGTTTTCTTTTCGTTTACTTCTTTTTAAACCCAACTTTAACATTTCACCTTTATAAAGTTATCGTATCCAGTATCCATTTAGCAAAATTCAAGTCAGAGGGAAGAAGTTTCGTCCACCGAATATTTAAATCAACCTAGTGATATTTAGACTTCGTTCCTATTAAAACTATGTCGAGGACACTGAGGAAGACTGCAACCAGAAAAAGGAATGCAATTATATCACCATCCCATTACACCCTCTAGAATGAAGAAGAGGAAAGAAAAAAGAAAAAAAAAGAACTGGCAAACGTGTAGCTCAGAGAAACAGTTGAATTAAACACGATATGTGTCATGGCCAATATATCCCATTCTTACCGCCTTTGTTTGGTTTGTGCCCAGAGGCAACATCCATCGAACGTTCCTAGTTTTCCTAAACTCACTGACCTTTATAAATACTACAAAACCCAGTTTTTAAAGGGTCTTTATTCGCAAATGTCACGTGATGCTCTGCTCTGCCTCCAGCATGAGCTTGCCCCCCCCCAATCACTGAGAATGGTTAATATTGCTGTCTCAGATATTGAAACTAACATTGTGAACACAGTTGCTTCAGGTTTTCTATGCATAAAAAGTATGAATCACATTTAGTCTATGGTGTATGGCAAAAAAAACTTGCAAAAAAAAATTAATTAACTTGCACCTAGCTTCTTTTTTTTTGGGATGGAGGTAAGATGTAGAATAACATTAAAATAAAATAAATCCATTGTAGCGATTTTGAGGGAAACTTTGTTTATTAAAGGGTGGTCCTTTCACATTTTATTCATATGTTATGCTTCAGCTATGTATCCTAAAGGTCATATTGTAATAGAAATAATTATCGTTTTTAATGGAATCATAGATTCGACACAGGTTTCAACCTATGCGAGTCAAACTCAATGTTTCTGAGAACATCACATCTCACTGTTGTGCACAAACTCTTTTATTTTCTGTGCATCTCTTTAGCTTCAGCAGCATAACATAAATGCTTTTCGTTTTGTCAGAAAAACACCAGAACTTAGATTACGTTCCTAACACCGATCTGAGGAATATGATACCTGTAATAGCTTGGTCGATTGAGTAAAAATTCAATACTGCTTTTGGCTGCATAAAAATATCGATCACACCAATACAAAGACGTTATGATATGATTTTTAAAGATTTCTGTGTTGTATAATGACATGAGGTGTCCGCTGAAACCCGTTATTTTTGTCAGAACCAATGACAGCGACACGGCAGTTGAGTAACGAAACGAGGCATTTAATCATTTTTTGTGTTATTTTCTTAGAACAAACTATGGATACGAAAGAAGTAAAAGTTCATATAACTAAATCCCCCAACACGTTGTTTGAGATGATGATAAAAGCTTTTAGAATTTGTAGAGATTGAAACGCACCTTACGTCTGTGATGTTACAAAATTGTCCAAATTATTTTCCAGATTCTTCTACTATAAATTTTTCAAGAATTTATAGCTAAAAAAAAACTATGAACCAAACAAACGTTGCGAAATCTTTTAAGGGAATCATAATTATATTGATTATGATGGTTCAGCAAAAGTACAAGTTATTGAAAGGTTGAATAATTGCAGCAGATATTTAGAGAAAGGACAGAAATGACTCTGACATGAAGGGTCAACGGACGATAGATTGCTTGGAATTGAAAGAAAAACAAACAAAATAAAAAAAAAACAACAACAAAAAACCCCCACTAAAAATGACGTGAGGTGGTAGAGCAAGAGAGAGAGAGAGAGACTAATTGAATTTGCTTTGTTGAGTTAGAAAGATAGATAGAGATGGAGAGATAGATACAGAGAGAGATATAGATAATTAAAGGGAGAAAGAGACACAGAGAGAGAGAAATAGAGAAAGAGGAAGGAAACTCAGCCAAAAGCTCAGACATTAACACAGTATATACAGAAAAGCAACAGTCACGTAATCCTGTGACAAAGAACAAAAAAGTAATGGGTTCTATTGACACTTCAAGGTTTAGCGGCTTCCCTCTCACTCTCGTGTTGATTCCCCAAGGCTTTTCTCAGTTATAATAGGGCGGGAGCTTTATTTGATCATCTTGCTCATAAATGGTCTTTTGCTCCCCCCTCTTTACCACTCCCATCTTCTGTTTTTTCATATTATCGCCACACTTTCAAAATGTTAATATATTCATTAAACTATTTTTGATTTACACAGGCACAAATCTATTATATAAGGTGTGCTCTTTGCTTATAATATGTGCCAACAGTTTTTTTTCCTTACAATGATATATAGCAATACAGATAACGTATCAATGAACTAAGTAGAGAAACTGTGACATCAAGATCTAGTTTGAGAGATTGTCTTTAACATACATTCCACGGTATAAGCGCAAGCTCAAGTTAAAAATTCCTCAGCAAGATTGTTCTTTAGAGTAATTATAGATATGATAACTAATCAGAATATTCTATGAAGACTACCAACTTTCAAAATGAAATAACACGAAAGCTTTTATTTTTCGATTACTTCACATCGCATGACAAAAAAAAAAAAACATTAATAGAAAATCTTGTGAAATCTTTTCCAAAACAGAACTCGCTTTGTTTCTGGGTTTTTCCAAGCACCAATTTAATTCCATCAACATAACAGCCAATTTTTTAATAAAAAGAGACGAAGGAAACTCAAATATATTGTTCTTTGATACGTTTAACGTCGGTCTAAGTTTCCCGAGGAATGTTACACAGAGACAAACAGGTTTGGACAGCAGAAGACAAAAGGAGGAAAGAGACATAAAAGAGTTCGCTCCTAAACTAGAACTGTTTCTACTTGTAAAGAGACCTTGACTTTTACCATATACCTGTATGTTTGTTTATGCTAAGCTAAAAAACAAGCAGGGTCCACAAAGTGAATCAAAACGAAACAGAAACTATTTGTGTTTTTTTTTTCTATCAAATAAATGGTTTTTAAAGAGACAATGAATGTTTTTGAAAGACGGATGGAGCTTGTCCATTCAATATTCCCTGGCTTTTTCTCAGAACATTTTCTTTTGTGTATTACGAAATAAAACAGTAATTCTACTTTCAAAGAAAAGATTTTAAAGGCGCAACATTATTAGAGGATTTGAAACATTTACATTTAATTTTTAGCTTTCCTTTCCTTTTTTTAAAAATTTCTTCCGTTATTTGAAATATATCTTTCAAAGTTTTCAAATGTCACATAGCCCTGTTGAAATAATGCCAATGATTTTTTTTTTGTCTGAAGGCTGCGTGCCACTTTGAACATTATTGAATATTTGAATAATTAAAAAAAAGCAATTGTTTGAATTAATCAAACTTTCGCGTAATCATCTTACAATCTTTAATAACAAAGAATATATTTTTGAATTCTGTCTGTTTATTTTTATTGTGAAGCAACTTCCACAAAGAATTCTCTTTTATTTTATTAATCTTCTGGCATGAACACACGAAATAATACGCGCAAAGATAGAAAAAAAGTAAAATACGAGTACAGCACTGTCTAACATCTTCAAGCGAACAAAAGGAGCGTGAAATGAAGGCGTCATTATTATTACTGTATATTACGTTTATAGCAAAAAGTCTCCTCGATATATCACATAAAAAAAAAAGATTACATAGATTTATAAACATAACAGCAATGGGCTGTATTTCTTAGTTAAACTAGATAAATGTAATAAAAAATGAACACAGGAAACTGGTTTGGTCTAATCGCTGAATATTGTTGTAAATCTTACAAATTTTCGAATATTCCTACATAAATATGGATAGAAAGAAAAGAAAGATGGAATGGCGACAATTCGGCAAGCGGTGGAAAGGGAGAGGAAATCACGGGGAAAATCCAACTTCAGGTTTAGTCTAGGAAAAGGGATATAGTAAGTACGGCTTGGAAATACTGCGATATAGATAATTCCGTACATTCTCAGTATTTTGAAAGATAATCATAAACCCAGATAAAAAAGCCACGAATCCCTTAGCTTCAAAAAGTGTCTAAAGATGAACTGCCTGCGAGATTTTATAGTTAGCTGCCAATTCATTTAAGTCTATATGATAAGGAGTGTTTAAAATAGTTTATAAAAAGAACAGGATTTTATAAAATTTGCTAGCTATCGTTATTTTGAATTGGCTGAGGTGATTCTATAAATAGATAGTTTTGAGTTTCTTAAGATTTCAAAATGTTCATCAGAACGCACCAAAATTGGGAAAGGTCCTTCCAACGTTCACAATGAGGACTCGCGGGAACCAAGTTATTAGCACTTGAAAGTTGAAGAATAGTACTTTAAGAAGCTTAACGTTCCCTAAATTTTCCGAAGATCCTTTGTGTGCGAGGGCAAGAGAGTTTGGATAGAAGACAAAAGAGAAAAAAAAAAACGATTTGTCTTTAACCTAGACCTTCATCTAGTCGCTAAGAGGAAACGCCTCTGTAATGATAAGGAGTTCCTATTTTCCTACCAAGAAGCTAGATGAGCCAAAGCGAGAGCATGGTTTGTTATGGAGACGAGACTGTTCTGTTCAATATAAAATAAGTGAGAGTGGAAATGGCAGATTCTATAAAATCCGGAAGGATACAGATGTAATAGGCTCTTTAGGTGAACTTCTTTTTTCTTGGGTTAAGGAGGTTTGGGTGAATAGGTTAGGGATGGAGGGGGCTATAATTTCTGTGGAGAGCATAGCATAGAGAGAAATAGAAAGAAAGATAGATAGATAGTAAGAATAATAAATAGAAGGAGAGAAAATGAGGGGCTGAATAGGTATGATATTATCAGTATAAGTCTCGATAGCTGTGTTTTTTTTCCTTTTCATGAGGCATTCTGGTACTTTATTTTCAGTAACAGAAATCTTACACTTTTAAGCATACACGAGATTTAAACAACGGCGAAAAAAGATCGGATCAAAAAACAACACTCAATCCTTCTAAGAACTGGTTTTGCTCATCACACAAATTAAATTAAAGGAACAAAGGGATGCATGGGATTCGTGTTCACACTTTAAATATTTAAAGCTCAAAGTGCAAAGATGTTAATTTGCTTTCGCCGTTGTTGGGTGAAATTAAGCAAACGGATAAAAAAGCACGTTGCTACGGATATTTCCGTTATTCAAAAGTACAGAAATAATTTACAAATTAATGTACTCACATGGTCGACAATAGGAAAAGAAAACTACAACCAAATGAACCTAATTAGTGGAAATGGATAATCGGCCCACACTGCCTTTAATAATTGTCTTTGGACAAGCGTGATCAGACCTAATGCTTCGATTAACGTGATGAAAACTGTCTCATCTCACACTGCTTATCCAATCGAGCGGATCTAACTTAAAACAATAAAAAAATTAGATTACGGATGTAAATATAGTACAGATTTAAGAAAAGAAAGAGAGTACCACGCCGAGACTGAGGGTGCTAAGATCTCAATATGTTGGCACAGAGAAGTCAGTTTCAGTATCTTTTATTTTATAATTTTATGTTCATGAAGATTCCTACACAGGATTGTTCTTTTTAACTTACCTAAAAGGGAATTTTTCTGCGTATGTGTGGTAAAATTTATAGCATGTAAAGTTTCTAATAATGCCCAGAGAGTGAAGTAATTCTTAAACAAGGGGAAAAAAAGAAATCGTCTTCAAAAACGGCAGACGCATGGGTGGACGTATTTTGACGTAATTTATATAAATTGAACTTTAGTTAGTTTTGTTTTGATTTATGGCACGATTTACTGCTTTATCTTCCTATAAGAATCTTGCCCAGTCCAAAGGTCTTTAAGGGTCATAAGCTAAGTAGATGTAAAGCAAAGCATTTGAGTGAAAATAAATTTAATAAATAAATCTATGTACCCAAGACACTCTTAACTGAATTTTTAGCTGATTGTTCATTGCGATCCACCAAAGCCGATCATGCCACCTTTCGCAATGAAAGAGACATAGTTTTAGGAAAGTTGCACCTATTCTATTTGCTTAGCAAAAAGATTTGGAGCTAGATCTAGGAATTCCGCTTACGACCACGGGAGGTAGAGGAGTGGGGAGGCCGTCCCCGCCAGGACGTGGTGTCCGTCTGGCCTGTCACAGAGTGCGAGAGAAAGTACGACGACCTCGAACCTTGTCTGCGGGACCTCGAGTTCATCGCCCGATTCGTGCGAAACCGCTTCCATTTCTTCGAGATGGCCAGCTTAACCTGGTGAGCAGAAGTAGAGTGGTTAAGAGATACAGTTACAAATTACCATTACTCTTAACTTTTTCAGATACGTCAAATAAGCAAGCGACACGGAATCGAAAGCGAGAGGAAAGGGAAGTGCCCTCAAATCTAAACTTTATGCGGTTTTCAGTGCCAGTTCTGCTTAACTCTTGATCACAATTAACTACAGTTTATCTAAGTAACATGTAATTTCGGCAGAAAAACCACAGTTATATAAAGGAGCCATTGACGGCCTGTAACGTAGCTAATGATTGATGTTTTTTAAACTTTCCAACCATTTTAGAGATGGTAAAATCCCATTTACTCTTTTTATCCTTCATTCTCTACTCTCACAGTTTTGGAATTGGCGACCATCTTCAAATAATCATTTAAAAGAAAAAGAAAAAGTTAAAAAGAGAGAGATACACACAAAAGAATAAACGGCACAAATCAACTCGGAAGCAAACGTATGAGAAATTGCACCCAGACGGCTGAAAGGGACACAATATTTACTTATCGTCTCATGGCAAGAGCATTTCAATGAATTCTGTTGTTCTTAGGTAATGCCATTCTGCATTTTGAGCCGGTTTGACAGTCTTAAGCTGATGATATTAGTTCATTTAAAATATAATATTCTCATTGGAGAAATGTTTATGGATACGGAAAGTGACTAATACGTGTGAATTCGAACTATCGCGAAATATTATTCACTGGATCAAGAGATTGATTTCATGTTTTGGTTCACAACAGCCATAATCTCTCTCTCTCTCTCTCTCTCTCTCTCTCTCTCTCTCTCTCTCTCTCTCTCTCTCTCTCTCTCTCTCTCTCTCTCTCTCTCTCTCTCTCTCTCTCAATCTTTCTCTCTTAGTTAAAAAGTCGGAAAATAAAAGGAGCCATAAACATAAATCCTATGTGCTCTTCATATGCTACAACGATATGAATGTCAATGAATTTTATATGAATTGCTTTACTAGGAACTATGTTACAGCCTGGTTGTCTCTCGGGATTGTTTACAAACTTCGTTAACTACATGCTTCAAACTAGGATTTTTGAGAGCCACAGAGAATTACAAGCTGATTTAGTCTGACAAACCATCGTTTGCGAATATAATTATCTTTTTTAAACCTTTAGAAATAGTACTCACCTCAGAATTCATAAAACAGTACAGGACAGAAACAAAAATCCCCTGCGGAAAGAAAAGATGAAAATCAATCAAATTAATAGAATAAAAATTCGGACCGTAAGGTTTGTTGGCAACCTACAGGAAAGTTTTAAACTTCCTGTGAAGCGTTTGTACAACCTTCAAGTTTGCAATGTGACCCACTGTAAACAATGCATTTAGAGTAGGCAAAGTCAGACAGCCGACAAAAAAGAAATCAAACTGTTAAGATTTGCCCCTAAAACCAATTTTTATGTTTCTATGTCTCAAATATTTCAAATGAAAATCTTTGATAGCTCCTCAAAAAGTTGTCGCAACAGCAACAGATTAAAAAAAATAGAAAAGGGAACGCCTGTTCGACCCCCTTTAAAAATAATATTATCTGCGAAAACCGAAATTGACTTGAAGTTCAATATTTACTATCAATTCTTCATAACTACTTAAAAAACTGAGATTAAAATTTGGGCCTACCTGACAACATGGGAGGAAACTGTTGATGACTCGAAAAACAGCCATGGCTGTGGGGTCACTTGGGTGCGCCAGAAAAATCAAGTTTGCGACACCAAGCAACGGCAAAAGGATTATGGTGGCCTTGATGGCTTTCCTGGTAAGGATTTAAATACATGGTACTGAGAATAGGAAAAATGTGCCATAATTAATTAATTAATTGAAAGAACTTAGAAAAAAGAGTAAAAAAAAAAAAAAAAAAATGCATACGAATTGTTAATTGTTATGGCATTTTTCATTTAAGGAAAACAAAAAAAAATACTTGAAAATTATAACTTCTTTTCCAAATTCGAAGTGAAGCGACAAGTGATATTTTATAGTCGTTTGAGAAGTGAAAATGTTTTTTGGGGAAAGCAGCCAAATTCCACATTTTCTTTTCGCTTCAAATATCGCAACCATCAGGTGATGAGTATCCCTCACTTTTTGCTGATATAATTGAAAAGAAGGCTATCAAAGTGGATACCTCCATATTTTGAAGCTAGCCTAGATAAAATGGAAAAAAAAAGAATGCGCAAAAAATCGCTAGCCTTGCCCAAATAAAATAAAGATGACAAAAGCAATAAAACAAATCTGTGTTAAAGACCAGAAAAGGTTTGCTAATTATAACTATTTTAAAATTCCTAAACTAAATATAGCGATGAAAATTATTGTAAGTAGCAGCAGCAAAATAGCATTAAAAGTAATGATGTAATGGTATAGGTATTGGTACCTGTTGATTTAATGGTTATATCAGTAGCATTAATAGATATTTGGATAGTTATCATTTTTGTTCGTAGGAGAGATAATAATAAAACCAGTAGTAGTTGATAATAATAATAATAATAATAATAATAATAATAATAATAATAATAATAATAATAATAATAATAATAATAATAATAATAATAATAATAATAATAATAATAATAATATGAACATAGTAAAAAAGAGAATAACATATAAAACAGATTAAGTTCTGCATGTCACTAACTTTATCCTCCTGGATTCCACCAAATTATTTGTTCTCAGCTTGACAATCAGAACTCTGATTATGTTGACAAGAAAAGCAACGTTGATCTGCAGAATAAAGACTTCAATGTAAAAAATAAAAACTAATAATCAAATTTTTGATCTACAACATTCTTCTTCTATCTTTTAGCTGCACATAGCCGTGTAAATAAGTTACCAGGAATTTCATTTTCAGAGTTTAGAACTGCTAATATCTGTCCAAAATGTGGTCAAATAAATCAAGAGGAAAATTATGACTTTTAACTACAAATTGCGCTTAAAAATTTCTTTGCGCTGATACATTTCATATTTTTCCATCTGTTAATTCAACAGGAATCATGTTTGTCTTATAATGTACAATCTGGATCATATAGACATTGTTATCAAAGAAAAGGCAAGAAATAATTACACTTTTCTATAGACACACTTTAACTTATAGAGTTAAAGTCTACTTCAAGAAGAGTGCTCTAACTACCTGAAACTTATGAACTTCGAACATTAATCAGAAGCATTTAAAAGACACATATTGTATTATTTTTGTTTCAGAATATTTTTCCCCTATTTAATCGTTTTTTTTTTCTTTCACATTGGCGTGTTAAGACCTCTATGTTTTATAAGTTGCGTCAATGCTTTTAAACGGTTTCTGTTCCCCCAATGCAAACTTTATCGGTTCACGTGCCAGCATAAACTTGTAAGCGCTCAGCATCACTCGGTGTGAAATCTAATTCCCTCTTTGCATGAAAATGAATTTGAGATCCGTGCATTTCCTAAAAAACTCCCCAAGGCGTCTTTTCGCCGAAAATGTCCAAAAATGTTTAGGCCTAGATCGAACATGGATACTAAAAAATTAGATGCAATCGAAGAAAAGAGAGTGACCATAAAAATGAATTTGAATAAGCTAGTAAAATTAGAAAGAGAGACAAGGCAACTGGACATGCAAGCAGCTATTAAGGATGATCTGCAAAAATTAGAAAGCTGTCCAATCGATAATACAAGATTCTTGGCTTCTCATGTTTATTATATGAGGTATACTATTATGAATATGAAAAATTTCAGGATCGCAATATTCAGCAATGCGCGAGAATTCGGAGTCATGCACACGTAGGATTCTATTTATTGAAAAAAATAGTTTATTGATAATTAATATAAAACACGGCAAACCACTGCACCGAGTCATGTAAAGATGAACTGTTAGTTAATCGAGGGTTTCAAAAACAGTGAACAGGCTAAAATGAACGCCAAACTGACGGATGCATAGATAAAAACTATTAAACAGACGTACCTTTACAACAGTTCAAACTGATGCGACAAAAAAAAAAAAAAAAAAACAACAGTGTTTTGGTTGAGTATGAAAGAGCAACTTACCAATAGAGCCAAGACAATAGGAACGTAAATGATGAAAATTAGAAGACTTTTCGCGTAAAAGTCCCAACATGGCTCCTTGTAGAAATGGTTCATCAATCCAATCCATAGTGCCAGGATAAGAGCAGGGATTCCTTCACGGATAGAAGAAATAAATGTAAAACCATAAGAATTGTCGAAGTAAGTTAGCATTTTTGCTAAATCAGTATTGTATATAAATGTATAATCCAGTCGACGCTTTGACTTAAACTCTATGAATAATTGGAGAAAGCATTATTTGATACAACCTATCGACAATAATATGGTTTAGAGACATATAACCCATTAATCCGGAAAGGAGTTCATGAAACCTCAGCTTGCACGAGAACAACAGTGTGAGTGCAGTCTAGCTCAGAACTGATTATTACTGGAGACTTTAATATTATGAACTAACAGTAGGCGAGTAGAAGCAATAAATACCAGTTAAGAGACATTGGAACATGCTACCATCACCAAAATTAATTGTTAAAAAAAAACAGTCAAAATTGAACAGAAATGAAGATTGTTTTATATATATACATATATATATATAGATAAATATAGATATAGATAGATAGATAGATAGATAGATAGATAGATAGATAGATAAGGGAAGAGAGAGAGAGAGAGAGAGAGAGAGAGAGAGAGAGAGAGAGAGAGAGAGAGAGAGAGAGAGAGAGAGAGAGAGAGACAGAGACAGAGACAGAGACAGAGACAGAGACGGAGACAGAGACAGAGACAGAGACAGAGGCAGACAGACAGACAGAACGAGCGATGAGGGTGTTCGTGTCTGTAAGGGGTTAGGAAGCAATGGTCTTCAAAAAATATATTTTTTTAAAAGAACCGCCAAATAAATTTTGAGGCGCGAAAGGTTTAAAATAATGTGTGCATGTTATCAAGTCCTCCTGCTCACATAACTGTTCAATAACTGCGTTCATACGATATGGCGCTTCGTGGATCAGCAGAAAGTTTCTAGTCATATTGGTGAATAATCGATGTATTTTGTATGAGTCGAATATTATAGCCATTGCTCTACTCTTTTCATGAGTCCTTTTTTTTAAACCTTTGCAATCCCCTCCATTTCACATTTAACACATCGATTGTGAATGATACTTTTCCTTAATCAATGTAACGCTTTTTATGAAAGAAAGTTAAGCGAGAATCTTTTGTATTCACTCTCGGCTCTTTACTTTGAAATCTCTGATTCCGCTGCACTGCAAGCTAAATAAAACGGGTGAGTAAATGATGTAACGCTTCCACTGTTCAAAATTTTAAAATCTATTATCAAGTCTAGCACGTTCTGTAATGATTTCACACACCCCATCCAATAAAGCAGAAAAGTTTGAACGGGGCAGCTGAGTGAAAAACGAAAACCACGAGTCGGTTGTGAAGGTAAATGCCCTCTACCAGCATCCAGGAGAAGTTGACCACTCTTGTGTACATCAGAACAGCCTTAAAAGCCTTGCACAGCCAATCCTGACAATTAATAAAAGAGACGAACAGGAAATGCAGTTTAAGGAAAAGATGATAAAAGGAGAATTTTTGTTAAAAATTTCAAAATAAAAAGTGTGTGTTATAGAGCAAAATACAAGTTGTAAAAGGTGATTTTTCTTCAAAAGTACTGTTTCTTTTGTTGTTGTCTAAAACAGACATATCACCATTAAAGCACCTTTGATATATTAGGTTCTTTCATTCAGCAAGCTGAAAAAAGACTGGGATGTTTTTCCCAACTATTCGCTTAGCTAACTATCTGTCGACTTAAGCAATATCGGAAATCAAAGAACCGAGAAGAATACACCAAAACTTTGCTGATATAAATATAATATGAAACTTTGTTTCCCCTCCCGTGGGAAAGAAAAAAAACAAGAAACCGCTCCGCCTCTATTCACATTCAGCGAAAGCATTTGCGAAATATTTTCTACGAGGTAATTTTGGAAAAGTAGAGAGATGAATTTTACAGTTTATAAACCTAATTAATTGTTACCAAACTGACTAGGAAAGGAGAAGGGGGAGGAGGGATGAAGAAGAAGAAGAAGAAGAAGAAGAAGAAGAAGAAGAAGAAGAAGAAGAAGAAGAAGAAGAAGAAGAAGAAGAAGAAGAAGAAGAAGAAGAAGAAGAAGAAGAAGAAGAAGAAGAAGAAGAAGAAGAAGAAGAAGAAGAGTGATCTACCTGTTAGTGATGAAAGAAGTTCGGACTTGTCTAAAGTGGATGACGATCTCAAGGCGAAATCGCTATCAAAATGGCCACAGGAGCCCCGCATTTTTCAGACACAGGTCTGTGCGAATCACATTTACTCTTTTTGCACAGATATTTTATTTGTTCTCAAAAGCTCAGTGAAAACGAGTAGCGTGTTTACTTGGATAGAATAACAATTTTTATGCTTTTAGAGAGAAGCAACTATTTCTATACAGAATCAGCTTTCTCTGCAGCTGTGGCATGGATTAAGGGGATTTGAGGTAGCTGTGAAGGTAAAAAAGAGGGGGAGGGGGGAGGGGAGAGGAGGGGAGGCGAATCCTCTTAAGCAGGGAACATGGCGTGTTACATGAGTGCCATTGACAACTTCGCAATGAGGGTTTCAATGCCAGCAGTTGGCTAAAATGCGGAAGATCTATCAACCAATCCCTGATATTGATATTTTTCACGACCTATGTGACAGAGATTTTAACAGTCTTCTGTAGATCTAGTCCAGTCCCACATCTAATAAAGATCGTTATCCAACCAGTTGCATCTGAGGTTTTATTTCCAGATTTAAAAGCATCTACTAGTCTAGTTATGGGAGTAAAGTTTTTTTTTCTAGGAATAACTCTCTTGTCTCTCCTCATCTGATCTTTAATCATCGAATAAATAGAGTTAATTGATATTTTTTTGCCCTAAAAATCTTATTTATATTTGGTTATTCTTTGTTGTCTTATGTCAATACTTAAGTATTACAATTATATCATGTTCTATTATGAAAGTCAAAGGAATGTGGATTGTTTAACGTAAAAAAAAATGAGCAGAAAAAAAGAATCATGGCTTAGGTGTCGACGTTTTTTACTTTTATCTTACTCGTTTTATTATGATTTAACAGAAGCCTCTGTTAATTGTGTTTTCTTACCACGTCTCTGAATGATCTCCTGGAGTTCGATCCTGTCCCGTTACCCAGCATATAGATGATCACCGTGAACTGGATAATAAACGATATGAACAGGTGTTTGTGGATGGAGATTCGGCTGCACTGGAGAGACCTACGAGGAGGGAAAAAAGGTACAAAATAGTGTATGGTTGTATACTACAAATAATTTAATCTTCTACTTTCCTTAAACCTGTGTAACTATGAAATGAGTTTTTAAAAAGTTAAAATGATCTTGCAAGAAGTGCCATTTAATTTCAGATTTGTGTTAGCCATCCCGACAATGCAAGGCGGTAAAAAATAGATTTTTTACCTTCTAAATCAGAGGAATCTTTTGATGTTGAGTCAGACCAAAGAAGAAGAAGAAGAAGAAGAACAAGAAGAAGAAGAAGAACAAGAAGAAGAACAAGAAGAAGAAGAAGAACAAGAAGAAGAAGAAGAAGAAGAACAAGAAGAACAAGAAGAAGAAGAAGAACAAGAAGAACAAGAAGAAGAACAAGAAGAAGAAGAAGAAGAAGAAGAAGAAGAAGAAGAAGAAGAAGAAGAAGAAGAAGAAGAAGAAGAAGAAGAAGAAGAAGAACAAGAAGAACAAGAAGAACAAGAAGAACAAGAAGAAAAACAAGAAGAACAAGAAGAACAAGAAGAACAAGAAGAAAAACAAGAAGAACAAGAAGAAAAACAAGAAGAACAAGAAGAACAAGAAGAACAAGAAGAAGGAGAAGAACAAGAAGAACAAGAAGAAAAACAAGAAGAACAAGAAGAACAAGAAGAACAAGAAGAACAAGAAGAACAAGAAGAAAAACAAGAAGAACAAGAAGAAAAACAAGAAGAACAAGAAGAACAAGAAGAACAAGAAGAAGGAGAAGAAAAAGAAGAAAAAGAAGAAGAAGGGAAGAAACTCATGAAAAAAGCCCGTCTGCGTTTTATGAATGTGTTTTATTTTATAATCACACATTTAATTAGACGGGCCCATGACGTAATCAGACAACTACATAATTATAATTAAATGAATAGAAGCCGTAAAAAAGTTGGACAAAACGAAATTTCCTGAATGCGTCATGGACAAAATTATTATTGTCAATTTGTTTTTCTTTATATTAAAACTTTCATAGCCACTTACTGATATTCACATTGAAATACAAAACTGCAAATTAATATGTCTAATAAGTTGAGATTTACTCTAAAGAAAATACATCTGATGCTGATTTTGATTAAAAAAAATTATCAAAGAAGTTTTATCAGCTTATCGTAGTGGTTTTTCAAGGCGAGCTTTCTTACAGAGCTGCTTATTTTGCTGTTGAACTCTTATAAACTTTAAAGAAAAACTGGTTTGTCAAAATGTTTCTTTAAAAAAATCTCTCTGTCAAAATGCCACACTTAATATCATATTTTATGATGTGAAGGGCTCTGAAATATTTGAAAGACTGCAGAAGAAAAGCATGCAGAAAAGAAAAATTGGAACTGAATATTTGGAGCATAATTAATCCTTATTATACAAAATAATCAACCTAAAAACATAAGCCTTCATAAATGTGATGTAATCTGCATGCAAACCATTTCCTAATTTTCCTCTCAGACCCAACAGCCTTTATTAAACTTTCAAATCGGTGGATTTTTTGAAAAAGTCTTTTTGAGGTAAGGGTCCAACTGCAATAAATTTTTGTTCATAGATCATATCCTTTGTGCTCACAGATTCTGGTAAAATCACAGAGCATCTGGGACTCAATAATGAGCAGGTGAGAATGATCATCTATAATCTAAACTGTTAGCTTTTTAAGAAATATGAGTCACATGTATCCACCTAGCGTTTGGTTCAGCTGGTTATTATGAATTTTGCATGTCCCTCTGTTAATGTTCATAACATTCAAAGCTCTACGATTGTGAAGTGAATCATGGTAAAGTAAAAACACAAAATTATTTAATTTGTTGCAATTGAAACAAAGTCATAATTCAGCCTATTCCTTGATTCTTTCTTGCTTAAATAGTTTCTCACTTCAAATCTTCGTGTTCGTTATGAAATATTCTTCCTTTTTTTTCAATTCTTGTCATTATTTTACTTCCATCCCCCTTTGTAAAGCTGTTATTTTAAAACAGTGTTAAAGAGAATATACTGTAAAGCTAGTCTTTAAAAAGTGAATAATAATTATCACAAAAATAAGGCAACCGATGTTGGTAGCCTGATATACTAAAAATGACAAAACTGAAATAAAAATAAAAAAATTTAAAATAAAACCCCTGCCAACTGCACACCAGGTTTTTACCCAATTTAATCCTACATCGTTAGTTATAACAAGCTTTGCGCTTCCTCACAAATAATTAAAATATGGGTTTAAAAATAATCAAATTATGTTCTCATACAAGGGATTTGAAAAGAAAACCCAAACTTCTCTTGAAAGTAAAGAAACAAATACAGATTTTCTGACAATCAAAATATTTATCAATATGATAGAATCATTTTATTCATCGCATATTATTTCTGGTTAACCCATGCACCATTAATTTTTTTCAATTACTTCAACTTAATTGTTTCTGTAAAAGCTGTCAACATTATAAACGTACATACAGCGGCCTACCTGAAGTAGCAGAAAATGAAAAGCGCTGTCAGGAGAAACACAAGAGATACGATGCTTGTCCCCAGTGTAATGTCTCTCAATATTCTGGCCATCTGCAGTAGGATTATATCAAACATTTTAAAACATTTTATTTTGTCATGGTATTGGAAGAATAAGGGGGACAGGGGGGACGGTATAGTAATTGGAGTTGGCCAATGTCGATGTCGGTATGCAGAGTTTAACATTTCAAGAACCTTTCAACAAAGATCAAGAATGTGAATAATGCTACTCACCTTAAGCCTAAAATAAATTATTTCTAGGAACCAGGGCATCTTTTTTTACTAAACATTCAAGGACAGGCAGAAATAATCTATTCGGGAACAAAAAAAATCAAGAGTGTTTTGTTTTGCAAGGAGAACATTATTATCTAGTGTATTATGCTAAGTTCGATATTTAATTACCTTTTTTCTCTAAACATGTTTATAAAAAAATCGCTTAATTTGCTATTGCTAGTAAATTTACCATAGACAAAGAATACAACAAAAAAGCAAAACGAGCGCTATTGGGCCTGAGATTTACAAATCTCTCCGCCACGATGTGTTACATCATGACAATTAAGATAGATCGCCCGAGGTGATACGGTAAAATTATATTAATGAGTAAAAATCACGCAGATTAGATTTTATTGATATTCCATATTAGAAGAAATTGTCTTTCTTTCTGTCAAATGTAATCTTGGATATCAAGTCCTTAGTTAGCTTCACTGAATGTTTGAACTCTTAAATAAAAAATTGAATGTTTGGAATTGATTTCACCATTAGTTTTTTTCTCTTTCATTACATTTAGAGATTGTCAGTACACAGTTGCATAAGATAAAACAGAGTAAAAAGAGAATTAGGCATACAATTTTTTTCGAGATATCTGTAAAACTCAATTTTCACACCAAATAGTGGGATCTTCATTGGTAAAAGTTCAGTACTTTTCGTTCCTAGAAGACACCAAAGTAGCCATCCAGTTGTTTTTTTTTAAATTGTTGTTTCAAAAAACAATTTAAAGTAAAAGCAAATACGATTAGTGGAGTAATGTTAGGTAACGATGACAAAATTATAAACAATAGTAAATGAAATGAGCGTTGCTGCGATACTCTGTGCAAGAGTAGTTTATGCGTGTAAAGGCAACGTTTCAGTCTTCCAGGCGCTAAAGTCATCATACTCTAACAGCCGACTCGGCAGCTTTTCGATCCACATCCTCCTGGCTCATCGCAGAGCCACATTCAGACCAATTTGAAACTAACGACCAGATTTACCTCTGGTGTCGATGCACCTCATCCTCATTACTGCAGTGATGACTAGTGATCAAAAACATCGCTGTCAAGACCTCACTGTAGAATCTGTGCAGTCTCCGAATGGCTGCCTATCTCTCTCTCTCTCTGTTTGGTTTTCTCTGGCTGGCTATCTCTCTCCCGAATGCCTTTCTCATTTTTTTGCTGGATCTTTTTTTTTTAATAGCTATTCTAGCATAAAGTTTACCGAAGATTTGGAAGGAAACAACAGGGCGCTAGTGTTTCTGAAAACACAGATGGACTAGCTACAAAAATAAACATGCTACACTGGTAATCGAACACAAAGAGCGTGGTTTTGATACAGCATTAATTCTACTGATCTAATATTGAGCGATTTTGACAATCTTCCTTCATTAGACAGTACATTTGTAATATTTAGATCTACATCTTAAAAAGGATATGAATATGAATATTTTTATATTAAACTGTGCAACTTCTAGATCTATCTCTACTTGGTACCAATCTCTTGTCCTCATTTTATTGAGCAGAGTTCAACCCTAAAAATTAAAACAACGATAGAAAATGAATTTTAAAAAGTGAGAGGCAGGTCTATCAGAGTTGATACAACAAATTCGAAAAAATAAGCTACGCAACAATATAACTATGGTACATACTAACAAATTTTGCAACAAAGATTTTTGTAATATTCTGCACTGTTTGAAATTCACAATCGTGAAGTTATTGAGATTCATAACGAATACTGGAATTACTAAAATGTATAACAATATTTGACTAATTGCAAGGCTGTGAATTTATGATATGATAAAATATCCTTCTCTGTACGAATGCCCGTTTGCTTGTGTGTCTGTATGTCATTTTGTCTGTCTGACTCTCACTCTGTCTCATTTTCTCTTTGAAATGAAGAATATTTTTATTGCGCAGGAATGATATTTCTGTTACACTAAAGAAACCTAATAAAGAGACTCCGGTGTTTTCACTTTCTTTCTTTAATTTATTTTTATTCTTTTGTAAAATATTTTCATGTGAAGAGAATTATGCTCACTTATTTTACTTTAAAAAAATATCAAACAACAGAAAACAACCAAACCAAAGAAAATATATTGCAACGGAAAATTAATTGTGTTACAATATAAATTGTTGACTCAGTAATTTTATCATAATAGTGATATTATAATCGCAGGGTAATAAAAGGGGAAAAATGAAGAAAGTGAGAAAAAAAAGAGTCAAGAGAAAAAAGGGAGGTCGGAGAGAGAAGAAGTGGAGATGAAGAGGAAGAAGGTATAGAAGATACATTTTCTTTGCAGGTTACAAGAAGATTCATTTGATTCGAACTGTACCAGTTAATTCTTAACTATGGTGCTTTTGGGCGACCATTCAAGAGGACAATTCGTTTTAACCAAAAAGAAAGTTTCAAAGGATGCTCGTGTTCGAAAACGACTATTTCGGCAAAAGGTCATCCTAGTTTCATATCAAATCTAGGCCTTCCTTAATTTTTGTTTTACTGATATAAATATTTGTATAGATTTGCGGACAAAATAATCTTAAATACCCTCAACTAGAAAAAAAAGAATAAGAAGATTTGCTTCCTTTTAGGAACTTGTATATTCTCAACAATTCTAAAGACCCGTTACATAGGCTGATGATATTTTTCTGAAGGAGAGGCTTCCGTTATCTTTCTATAGGATTGATTGTTCTATTAAGAAAGTGTTTTTTGCTCTCGCTGTGTTTTTGTTATTCCCTGACCTTTTATGTTCATGACAAAACACTGCTTGTAAAGATATCTGCATCATGCTTTTTAGAATGAATATCTCATTTTCTACTTGTCAAATGTGATAGAAGGGTGGGATTTTCGTTAAAAAAATATAGCAGTTTATCCAATATCATCTTTGTATGAAAAGAAATCTCTCCTGTGCAGATCGAGTACATATCACTATGTATGTATGTGTGCATATAAACATCAAAATATCGTGTCCTTACTGTGGATTTCTGTTAAAAGGGAAAAAAGACTTCACTGAAGCTCTTTTTTCCGAATCGCTATGAATAAGATTTGATTCTGAAATCATTGCACAACTTTCGCTTGATCACACGGATTCCCGAGACCCTTTCTTTTGCACAGCAAAATCTATGAGGTCGACAACTTACGCCACTAACCTGCAAGGCATCGTGAAGTGCCAGGGCAGCTAACAGAGCTATTAACAACATTCCGGCCCCAGCGAGGCTTCCTAAAATACAGGCCAAGTTACCAAAGTGAACAATACTTTGCAAGTTTGAGTTATAGTGATCTATTTCTTTTAACTTTTGGGCATAATTAGGATAAAATTGTACTCAGAGCGCACTTATAGTTCAGCCTATAGGCCTACGCAACAAAAATATTTAACTGTCCTAACTCTGCAAATAGTTAAAAGATACAGCTCATTCTTACACTTACTGCAAAAGTTTGTTCACTTTGATGACTTTGCCTGTATTTTAGTAAGCTTCGGGCACCAGGGCTCATATGATTTTGTCCGCGTCTCACATCTATTGAAGCGTATTTTTTACGCCTTGTAAGCAACCTGTTATTGTACTAGATTAAATCAAAGTAAGCCTATTCATCCATGAAAGAAAAAGGTACAAAAAAAATGGAACTATTAAGTAAGGAATCTCGAGAAAAAATATTTTTTACTTTATTTTTATAGTGATGGTAATTTGAATCCTTGAGGATGGTTATGACAAAGATGACATTTTTGAGTGACCGCTAAATGCCATTCCCTTGGGGCAAAACGTAGCACTGCACTCGAACGGTGTTCAATGTTCTTCACGCCATAACTTTTATATTATAATATTGATTTTGAGCGCCAAACTCTAAAACGCTAAGGCACATTTTTGTAGGCTTTTTTATTCTTTTTTATTTATTTATTGGTTTTTTTTTTTTTTTTTTTGCAATTAACCAAGTAGACATTATGTAACATCAATATAAATAAAAATTTGAACAAACACAACAGAAAGTTTGTGTGTGTATGATGAGAAAAAAACTCAACAAACTTAGTATCTGCATGTTTTAAGAGGAAATGTTGTAATAACCAACCTAATTTTTTTTACATTTACTTTAAAGAAAAAATTTTTTTGTTCAAACCAGTGGTTGTAGATTTCTCTCAATTTTTTTGCCTTTGCAACATCAATTTTGTTATTCAAAGGAGAGCTATGTGAAAGTTAATGTCTTTGTAAAAACATTGAAGCCACCCGATTTCAGATGTGTCAAACCTAAAACCTGTTACTGACGTTAAGTGTAAAATCGATCTGAACCATCTGCTGCCAGACACTGTCAGGATACAAGAGCCAAACGGTGACTGCAATTCCTGGACTCAGCGCAAAAACCCCATTCTGCCTTTCCTTGATAAAAAAAATTCAAATCTTCCAGCAAGCAGTAATACGATTGAAAATAGTAGACAGCCGTGCACATCAACTGATCAGTACTCCAGTATTCTGATCATTTGTCGATAGAGGTATTGATCATGCCAAAAAATTAAAACCAAGCAAAGGAATTAAAGTAGAGTAAACAAGGAGGAAATGTTCATGATAAGACATGAACTGTATCAAAACTTTATCCTTTATCAAAACTTATAACTAGTTCAAAAGGATTTATAGTTTTATTCTTCTTAGCATCAAAAGTGCCCCAAGTGTGTCGAAAAGTTTAAGGCAGATAAGTAAAAATTGCTGTTTGAATTGTGAATAATTATAAGTCGAGGCTTGGTGTAGCATTTGTGGCGGATCAGAAGTGATAAGCTATGGTTTTAAGATTATGTAGAACCATCAAAGACCTCACAATTTTTACTCTGTCAAGAAAACACTAGCCAGTGACGACAAAAAACGTAGTAATTGTTTGTTTCTTTTTTTCCTCTCAAATTCAAACTTGATATAAATCTTTAAAATTGTATATAATATTTTATAATTTATTCTACATTTAACGTATTTTCGTTTCTTCACTATGGTTGTTTAAGAAACATTTTTTCAGCTTAAATAAAATATAACACAATGTGCTTTAAAAGCACTGGTCTTACTTAACCACATACCCTGGCCTCTCCCTACCCCACGCTACCCTCTCTGCTTTCCACTTATCAACTGCCAACCCTGTGATCGAAGCATTCAAGATTCTTTGCATTGGATACACAGGTCGATAAGACTCAATATTAAAAAAAAAATTAGAAATACTTGTGTTACAACATGTTTAATTTTCAAATATTCTGGTGAAGATGAATATATACCAACAGTTGGCCAATGTATTTTTTTTTATTTCGATGTGAATCATCAGGAAAAATGGGAGAGAAGTCAAGCGTTGTATCTTTCCCTGCTCTCAACAATGTCGATTTTTTGTGTAGTAAGAGCTGCATGTCTTTGTGATGTTGTCTATTCGTGGGAAATAATTCAAGACAAAATTGAAATGTTCTACCTCGGTCGACAGCCCAAAAGATTTCTTCTTTGATGTCTCTTTTTCTGCTTTATTGAGTGAGAGCTTTCTTGTTAATACTCCTTCTGCTAAATCTAGAGTTGTATAGCCAGTAGTTACCGTCAGATAAGCTCTCCATTTATCTCGCTCTATGGCTGTGAGGGACACAGTAATGGGGAAATAAATCTGCTGATTACAGCCAGTGCTACGATGAAACGTTCTTTTCTCTGGCTTCATAGAAACCCAAAAGTTTAGTGATGTAAAGGCGAAAAATCTAAATAAAAACTAGAGCACTCATCGCAATTTCACTTTGTTGAGATGAGAGGATAGCTATAAGTCCCAGATAGTTCTCAAATGCTCAATGAAAGATATTAAAAGTTTGGCATTCCTGTTAAATTAAAATACACAGTGTATCATAATGCGTTTTCAACACTCTAGCAACAGATTAACATAGTCGCGATTATTTAATTAATCTCACAATAATGGAAGTATTTGAGTCAATCATTAATTATTCCACGCAAACTCTTCTTGTAATAGCATATTATTATAATTCAGACGGTACCCCAACCACTGTACACACTTTCACAGAAACAAAAACTTCGGAATGTCACATTATTTCACCTTATTGCCTGCCCATTTAGAGAGATTGCATTAAGGATTTTTTTTCTTGTTATAAAGCTTGTTTCAGTTACATTATTTTAGTACATGTGTCATAATGGCGGTGTCCGTGGTATCAATAAGATCGTCATATATATTTTAGACCCAGCAAACTTCAGTTTTCTAGGCCTCCCCCGTAGCTGCACATTACTGGCTTTCTGATGCCATGCATTACCGGTACTTCTTGGGTAGTCGTTCTCTATCAAGAATGTTAATTAATGTAATTTCGGAGAAAGAACTCTATAGTAGAAACATATCATAATGCAAGTGGATCTGCTATTTCTGCGTTGCTTTACCAGGTAATACAAGGGGTGCCAGATTGCTCAGTCGGTAAAGCTCTGAACTGACATTACGGAGGTCCGGGGATCGATATATTGCTTGAGCTATCTCTTCGTTGGGCTGTTTCTCATCTGATCAACTTTGTCTTGAGGGTCAAAAAGAGCGGAAGAGTCTGTCTGACATAAAGACATTTAGTGGTTGCCTCTGATGCCGAAAATAAACAGTTGCTGTTCTCTGCTAAACGCACAAGTTGCGGATCTAAAAGGCTATAACTGGTGCAGAATGAGAACCAACCAAGCAACCAAGTAACCCGTCAGGTGACACAACCGGATCATATACGCGCGTTGTTTTGAATCTGAGATTATTTTCTTCCAAATCGTAGAATATTTGGGTTTAAATTTTATCATTGATCAAAGCTTAATTAATCAATTTTTTTTCTCTATATATCATTAATAGTTAAAGTTTATTGCCCCTTGGTTTGTAATAGGAATTTTTTTTAATTTGCAATTCCGAAACATTTCTAAGCACGAAACCCCTGCTTATCAAAAACAAAGTTAAATATTCCAATTTTTTAGCAAGAAAATTATAATGAAGGCATAGCTTTTAATCTGTAAGTTAAGTGACACAGCTGTGAAACTGATAACAGCATACAGCAAAACAAATCATGCCAAACTAGTCTAAGAAAAGCTGAGTGCACCTCTCGATCTTTAGAGATTTATTTAAAAAATTACATTGTTACATTCATTAGAATATCTAGAAAAGCAAGTGATTTTATCTTATGAAATAATAAATAAAAACATTAAATCTTCCTCTTGCGAGAAACACCCTGGTAGGTGAAATGGCAAGGAATGAAACTGATCGAGGACCAAAGATAGCTTTGAGTCAAGGTTAGACATCGCTTGGGCAATTATTGGGGTCTCCCTCCTAAACAGCACTGTCACGCCAGAGGGGATTTCGGAGGATGGCACACAGAATGTAGGAGAGCATCATGTGATGAACAAATAATTAGCTTATCAGACTTTATACCACGTCTTAGAAAAGTTTGCTGCTGCGTGCCGTATACTTCATAGTCATGTTGGAGTAAATTTCCTTTTTATTATTATTTTATAAAATGGATATCGCGTGTAAGAAATACAATTATGAAACAAAAATACTTAACCGAAAAAAGTTTACAACACATGCTATATTTCGTATGATAGAAACGAAACTTGAGCAAACTAGACGAGTGTGAATTAGACTAGGTTTATATGAACACGTGTAGTATGACTTTGTGAGAAGCACTCAATGGCTTCATACCCGACTGCTCTAAATTCGTTTTAATGTCGCGACGCAAATCAAATAATCAAACAAAGGATTCATCAGTTGATTTAATTTTCCCACACGTGAGCGGAAATTGAGACACTTGAAGAAATGATAATGAGGGTTTTGAAATGGTCGTACTTTCTAAGAACTTAGTATCTAAGGCCTATATTTGTTTAATTACAGGCAAATATGTTTTCATATGTGATGAATACATATATATTATAATGCAGTGAGGTATCACGAAAGCTTAATTTATCTGGACTGTTCGTTCTAAAAAATCTAAGGTTTGTCTCATACAAGGCATGTATTGAATTATGGAACTTTGAGTGCGGAACGACGAAATTTTTGTGAGGTATGAAGTTTTTAAGACATCCACAGCTTGGATATATTTTAACGAAGTTTCTTAAAACAATAATTATATGGAGGAAAATCAAAAGCTGCATTTATGTTTGATATGTGTCTCTGCCAAAGATGCCATACAGCATTAGCCCAATTGAATGTGTCGTTTCAATTTGTTTTTGTATGTGAAGCAGGCATAGAGTAAAATTATCATATCGAATAGCCTTTAAAAAGAAAAAAAAAATATTTGGAATAAGAAAAGAGAATGCTTTGAAGGCTTTGTTGAAGATTTCTTAGAAATTGCATTCAAAGATGTTGGAAATTCTTTTTGAAAATTGAGTATCGATCTAAATATATTTTTAACGCGCTTATTAGAAGGCAATGGATTCTCGCAAAAAAGTGCATAAAGGTACACTGCCTTTCGGGCAATTGTTGCCTATCAGTATAATGATAAACATAATTAATGTATCAACCGCAATGATACTGACTGCCTAAAAGAGTCTATATTTGTTTTGTTTTTTTTCCCTAGTTCCAAGATGAAATGCGGGTGCAGTAAGATAACTTCTTCGAAAACATTCTGCTCTAAGATATTTCCTGGCAAAATTAATTTCAATAGCTTTTATAACCTAATAGGTAAAAGCCATATGATTTTCAGACCGTTGAGACTATATTGCGTTTCATGATGAGCAAAATAACTGAAGCAAAGATTCAAAGTCAGCGATGCTCTGGTCTAAGATGCCATACATCGAGTCGGGACGACTGCTCGTTTCTTTCAGCAGCTAACCTAATTTGTCTCACCGAATGCTGATCGCATCTGAGGGTTGTTTTGATTTCATGCTAATTTGGACCATCGTTGTTAGTTTCCTCTGATTGTATACTGGCTATCGATTTCATCCATTCTTGGTGGCAACCTTCAGAGGCCAGTTGATTGCATTGATAGTAATGATCTCAGTTTGAACCAGAACTTTCTTGAGAAATCTCTTATTTCCATTAGAAGATTAAATACTTGTTATAGTGAAAACTATAACATATTTATTTTTTGTCCTTACATTGATAAATTAATTCCAATACCCTCGAAAATCAATTTATCTTTAATCCTATTTAAAACTCCTGCAAACATTTTTTTATTGTAGTTATGATGATCCAGATGTCAAGTTTTCCAGCTAACCTGTATCTTAGGCTTACATGTATTGAAGCCAATAAATATTTAAATATTTATCATTTTTGTTAGTAAAACCCAAGTGAGATCTTCATGAGATCCGAAAAACGAGTCCAAAACTTTAATTTATCGTCAAAACTAAACAAAAGAAACCTACCTATCAAAAAAATCTACTTCGTTATGTTATTCCTACGGAATGATGTGATTAGCATCTCAGATTAAAAAAAAACAACAACAAAAAAACAATAACTTTTAAAATCAACGTTAGCAATCGTTTCAACAATTAAAGAGGCTTTTTATAAAATTTTCTTTAGAATAATATTGAATATCGAATTATGCCCTTTAATTGAAGTTACCTGATGATGAAACATGACTGACCTCAACAATCTGTAAAAGTGTGTAATTGACAGCCTTTCAAAGAGAGAAAGAAGTATATTTATTAAGGTGTGCACATCTGTTATTAATTTAAATGTTTTACATTGGCAGCTGCTCTTCTTTATGCAAAAATGTTATATTTTCTGATTTAATGCTGTAGTCTTCATCTCTGAGGGTTGGAAATATCAACTTGTGAATAATGAATTTCGAAACCTTCCATCTCTTTGTGTAGCACAAGTGCATCTCTAGAATTCATCATACTCTTACCGCTTGAAAAAGAAAAGCAGTATTGGCTTATTTTGTGTCACTAAACAAAATATTGTTGTTAACTAGGACAGATCATTATGCACCGGTTAACCTTGGGGTATTCTTCAATCGCCCTTAATTAGTGATTTTTAAAAAATTACAAATGATTTGGTTTTTGCTTGTCTGATCAGATTAAAAAATACATAAAATTTCCTTTTATTAAACTCCTGACGAAGAACACCTTTTTTACTTCCTCTATTCTCCTGTTTAATTGAGTTGTAAGCGAAACCGATTACATTATAGAGATAAACAATTGTCACCCGAAAGAGAGAGAGAGAGAGAGAGAGAGAGAGAGAGAGAGAGAGAG
>JAWDGP010003058.1:1747500-1780000 GCA_033675545.1 Elysia crispata | reverse complement strand
AAGTTTTCGTCTCCTTCCATCAGCAAGGATAGCAGTAAAAGTGCAATGCGCAATGAAAAGATAAACAATTTTTACAAGAGAAAAGCAATTTTTACCCAGAAATTATACTTTGTAGACGGTAAAAAAAAAGGATTGAAAGTGTTAGCGCGCAAATATTTTAGCGATGTTTCCAATTTTTTTTTTATCGCCATGATATCTTATTAAAAACATAAATTGTAAAATGATCATGACGAGTAAATCGATAATTCCATAAAAAAATTGGAACATGATGTTTAAAAAAATGTAACAGTCACAAGTAATTCACAAAACAAAACAAATAAATTTAATTTAAAAAATGCACTGACAAGGAACAAGTGTGGGCAGAAAAAAAATCAACCCGGCTGATAATATTGTATTAAACTAATTAAAAACTCGCTTTGTGCCAAACGCTTTTTATGTTGGCCTTTCAAAAATAAACTTATATGTAGAGAAAATATTGATTTTATCAGCCACACATTGACATCATCTGTCAGGTTTTTTCGGTTGTGATTAAAAATGTTTCTTACATTCGATATCAGGTTTTAAAAGTTAGAAATGATGTATTTTTGTTTGTTTTAAACTCTAGGTCTGTCATGACAAGTTTTTCACTCGGATAACCAAAACTGCGGGATAAGTTAACTAAAACAGCGACTTTGCTTTCTTTAAATGCCGTGTGATTTATAACTATAAACAATAATGTCATTCGATTTATAGCCTAACGGCACCTCAATGAAATGTAGAGCAGAAATATGTCGTGTTTACAGTAAGTTTCAGCGGACAAATAAAATATGAACCAAGAAAAAAATCATACCATTATCATTGCGTTAAACGAAGATAGATAAAGATACGAGGAAAGAAGGAAAACGTTTTTCGCTGTGGCTCATAAAACTTCAAAAGTACATTATTTTCTTTAATCCTCCAAACCACAAGCATAATGCAGCTTATCTTTTCTATTTTTGGGGTTATCCAAATAAAGCTTTGCAGGTAAGTCACGTTCGATGAACTCATGAACCCCAAGAGTTTCAGATGATGGATTCCCTTATAAAACGTCACTGGTATGGTTGGTTGTTTAACTTAAACAACTTTACAAGTAGAATTGATACCCAACTATGAAAGTTTAAAGGTAAATTTGGTGAACTAAACCAATAAACAATGTAAATTATCTTAGCTGATTCATCTGTGAAACGTCACAGTTCATGTGAAAGATGTTTTTTTTATCAATTTCAACTAAGAGTGAGTTAATTTGTGGTCGATTGACCAATAGCAGATGCTGAATCTATCCAATATAAAAAAAAACAACTGCAGCGAATGTGCTCGAGTGAAACATTCTTTTGTAGCTACAAGTGTATTAAAATTTTATTTTAAAAAAATTATGTTCATTGTAGTTGTTGATGTTGTTGTTGTTGTTGTTGTTGTTGTTGTTGTTGTTGTTGTTGTTGTTCTTCTTCTTCTTCTTCTTCTTCTTCTTCTTCTTCTTCTTCTTCTTCTTCTTCTTCTTCTTCTTCTTCTTCTTCTTCTTCTTCTTCTTCTTCTTCTTCTTCTTCTTCTTCTTCTTCTTCTTCTTCTTCTTCTTCTTCTTCTTCTTCTTCTTCTTCTTAATTATTATTTTCATTGTTACTGTTATCATTACAATTAGCAACGGATTAATTAAAGGGCTACTCACTCCAGTGTTGTTCTGAACGCTTTGGGCTTCTCTAAAAGACTCCCAGCAAAAATCAAAGTTTGTGTAGTTGTTGAGCCATGTCCCGTTGGGTAAGCAAGTCCTGTACGCTCGGTACTCTGGTCATTGAGAGATACACACAAGAACAAGTCATGTTTGTCAAAAAGTTAAAGATTGTCAGAAATAAAAAAAAAGAGGAAAGACAATTTTTTTTCACATACGTGGTTTTATCATTCAGTCGTGATTGGTCAGAGCATTAATTTCGGTCTTCGCCCTTTATGAATAAGTAATTGTATTTTTTTTAATTTGCTCTATGTAGAAAAAAAGGTTAAAAATATAACATGCCATAATATCAGAATGTCTAAAAGTCATAATTGTTCATAATAAAAAAAAAAAACATGCACATCCATAAACCCGTTCAAACTTATATTTCATATAACTGTTGTTAGAGTATCTATGCAATATGTTCAGATTATGCCTATTTAATTCATTGTCTACATTCCCATTAGCATATAACACAAAATTTCTTCTCAGATTGATTTCTAAATTTATGAAAATGTTTCATTGCTATGCTTTAGAGAATACATTTGCATATTAAAATGTCAGGAAGATTTAATCCCCAATTCCACCAGAATTCCTCTTGTTCAAAGATAAGATAAGAAAAAAAAAAGATTTGCAGAATCGCACTGCTAATTGGTTCTTTCAATTTTTTTTCCAAAAGCGTCGTTCCAGAAATTAAAAAAAAAGTTGTTCTATGGCCAGGGGGTCCGCACGAGATTAAAAATTAAATAAAGCACAGTTTTTGGACAAACGGAAATGTATAACTTTATTATGAAATGGTTTGAAATATGACTGACTCCATTATTTCAGTGCAAACGTATATAGATTGTACTCATTCACAACAGCTGTAATTCTTCTGTGTCTGAAACTTATTAACTAGGAAACAAAAGGAATTTAAAAAAAGCATGAAAAAGATGAGTAAGGGATGTGGGGGGGGAGGGGGGGAGAGAGAGAGAGAGAGAGAGAGAGAGAGAGAGAGAGAGAGAGAGAGAGAGAGAGAGAGAGAGAGAGAGAGAGAGAGACAGATAGAGAGAGAGAGGAGACTTGAGAAATCGAAAATTCTACGACTAAGGTACAGAGGGCCTAATATTTGGTATTTGATGTAATACTTCCCACCCGCCCCAAGTCACACATTAGTCGTGCCCCTTCCAAAAGAATCAGCTAGCTCTGTGAAACCTCCATTCACTCCGCTCTCTCGGTCAACGTCCTCACTATATCGGTACGGAAAAAAACAGCGAGCTGTGAAATTGGCTCTAGGAGGGGTTTATTCCCGCAAAGTCGTACGGCCTCACGCATATTAAGAGGGAGTGGAAATGCGTATTTTTTTTTTAGCTCTGATCATCTGCGCCTAATTTCAGAGCGACTTCATATCGAAAACCATCGTATGCCTAAAAGGAACCTAAAATTAAAAAAAAAATAATATAAATATAGTTGAAACTGGCTTTGTAGTAACAGTGTTAAATTTGACGTAATGCAAAAGATATTTCCGATTGTTATCGGTGATCGATTTTTATATAACGTTATCCTACAATAACTTGACAAGTTTCATAGTTATTAAGTAGTCACCAATGAGATCCTTGTAAGCCAACCGTTGCTCTGTTACATAATGCTCTGAAACTGTACTCCCTTCCTCTAGATCGACAACATAAAAGCATTCTCTAGTGTTGCGGGCCTTTTCGATTTCCTACTGCTACAGAGAGAGAGAGAGAGAGAGAGAGAGAGAGAGAGAGAGAGAGAGAGAGAGAGAGAGAGAGAGAGAGAGAGAGAGAAACAGACAGACAGGTAGACACACACAGACAGAGAAAGACAGAGAATGAGAGACGAAATAAGGAGAGATAAAACGGGGTAGGGTGGAATAGAGAGACTTTAATGAAAGAGAACAATGAGAAAAAAAATGAAAGGAGAGAGCGTTTTAAAAGTTTATAGACACATAAGTGTTTGATACAAAAAATATCACATTGGATGGCTGAATAGATAGATGAATAGATAGATAGATAAATAAGTAGATAGACACGTCTATGGATAGATAAACAAATTGCCGTCTGTTTCCAACCCTGCCCATCCACTAAAAGTGTAGCTTTTAAGGCCCGGAACTTGCAACTGCTTATTTTCATCCCTGGAGGATGTCTGAGTGATGTGCTATTCGCGGCCTAATATGGGCTTTCGTCAACTGATGACTTTGGCGTTTTAGATGAGGCCACATCTCATAATCTCTCATGTTAAAAATCTATCTTGCAATTTTCGTTTTATAAAACTACACACACACACACACACACATATGTCTAAAACTGAAGGCAAATCTGATGAGTTCGATGTCGGAAATAAAAGCAGATGAATTTTCACGTTTTCTTTCTGTTTAAAAAACCTTAAATTTTAAATTTTCCCGCAAAATAGTAATAATAATTTATTAGCAATTTTCACCGCAGAGAAGCTAAGGAATTTACATTGCTCTGGATATAAATGCTAAAATATGATATGTGTGGTATGCGACTCATTTAGACCGGAAACCAGATACACACATTTACACATAAATACCCACACATAGATTAAATATATACAGATAATTAGGAAAATAAATACATTGATTGATATAAAGAATGATATAATGTGAGGATAGTAATATAAGTGGATAGAGAATAAATAGATAGATAAATAGATACTTGTTCTTATTAATTTTCAAACTGTATAGATAGATAGATAAATAAACGGATAAGTAAACAAAAATACAGATTGAAAGATAAAAAAGTGGATGAAAATAGAGGAAAGGGTAAAGGGGTGTAATAAGATTAGAGAGAGTGAGAGAAAGCGTTATAAAGAAGACAGAAAAAGTGTGATAGAGAGTAATAGTGAAAAAGAGGAAGAGGAAGATAGATTTAGAGAGAGAGGGAGAGAGAGAGATAGACAGATAGAGAGAGAGAGAGAGAGAGAGAGAGAGAGAGAGAGAGAGAGAGAGAGAGAGAGAGGGTTTCAACAAGTGCCACTCTTTCTTCACTCGTTCAATATACTCCAAGCGCCATAACGTCCTTCTTTCCTTCATTATTTAGGTTTTACCCTTGAAGTTTGTTTAAATAACAATTCGGTTGAAGAAAAGTCAATCTTTCTTTTCTTGAAAAGAAAAAAGAAATGTCTATCTCCGAATAATTTTGTTTCGTTGTTGATAGAAGAAGATGTATTTAGAATTGCTTTAAAATTTAATCCACCTCACATTTAGAAAAATGTTTTATCTGGATTCTAAAAAGCTAAATTTATAAAAACTGGCATTAAAAAAATAAAAATAAAATAAAATATAGACACGAATGTGGACGAATTAAAATGTTTTATTTGAACAGAGACTATGGATCATTTTTATGCCATCATTTGTTCACATGCTAATTTTTTTAAATTTCTAAACATTTTTATATAACTGGCTTATAGGCTTACAAATAGAACAAAATAGTTTGTTTATCTCAAACTGTGTCAACTTTTAGAAAAATTTAGTCTTTTGAGAGGACAATTATTCTTACCTTTGTGTGACATGACATATTAAAGAACAAAGATTCTCATAAAAAGCACATAAATGTTGGCCATGATAAAAATCTTGAATTACTGATTTCCCACTAAAGAAATATTAGTATTATTTTCAGGTCCCTAGGTCATGTGATCCTTTAGTACTGATATGTGACTAGATAAGGGAAAATATCGTTTGAAAGAGCTATCACGGACAACAAGTATCTTCCCTATTGACTGTTAGTATTATGAAGAGACGACTTTTTTTTTGGTAGCGCCCAATCTATGCAAATGTATCCTCCCCCTGGAATGAGTACTTACAAACACATATACATACATACATACATACATATATATATATATATATATATATATATATATATATATATATATATATATATATATATATATATATATATATATATATATTATGAGGGTGAATAAAATAAAGGTCTTGATTATAAGCTCTGTAACTCTGGACATTCTAGATTCTAGTAGGTTAATGTATAATTTAGGCTCTTCTTTTCTCTGTCGTTTAGTCTTTGGTTGACTTGATATAGTACTCCCTCAAAACAGTTGACGATAATTATGATAAATACTTATGTTTTCTAGATCGGGATCTTTTATCTATGTCTAGATGAGTTTTTACACTAGATCATAGACGTTCTTAATTTTTAGTTTCATTGATGTGCTATAGAAATAGCTTGGGAAAGAACAGAATTAGCTGTTATACATCTAAGTAGACCTACCTGATACAACAATGGGGCACGGCTGTGATACAGTTCTGTTTGGCAGTGTTGGTCCCCAGCAAAGTAGCGTGTCGTTGACCACGGGGCAGTGGGGGCCTGAGAGAAACATACAATTTTTGTCATTATTACTTTAAAAGAAATTATCATCGTTTTCATTATCACCACAAGAAATGTCATTACTATCATTATTGCTACCACCACCATCATCATCACACTGACTTCAGTCAAATATCGGTTAACCCTTAAAGCTAAAATGTAAAGAAGACAAATCGTTGTGTCAACGACATACGGTGGCTTGGAAGAGATTCATCATGATCAAATGGTTACAAGATTAATTCACAAAACGCACTCTTATAAAAAAATCTAACGACATAATGAAAACTTAGATTCTTAGAGAGAGAGAGAGAGAGAGAGAGAGAGAGAGAGAGAGAGAGAGAGAGAGAGAGAGAGAGAGAGAGAGAGAGAAACAAACAGACAGAGTGATAGACAGACAGACGAACAGAGAGACAGAGACAGACAAAAAGACAAACAGAGAGAGCGAAAGAGAGAGAGAGAGAGAGAGAGAGAGAGAGAGAGAGAGAGAGAGAGAGAGAGAGAGAGAGAGAGAGAGAGAGAGAGAGAGAGGGGTATGGTTGATTTAGGGTTTTCCGACTGAGCTTGTTGTTTTTACACGTCCAGAATTAACAAACCCGAGGGTATAAAACGAACACCATAATTATCCCATTATCACTAATATCACTATGGCCCTTTTCATTAATGTTGTCAAACCTGTGGGCTTTGACTGGATATTAATTATGTCTCCTTTTTTTTCTTTTCATTAGCACCCTGTATACATAAGTTCCGAGTCGGGTTTGAAGATAATACATCGATAATTTGTAACTTTTCCCTTTGATGCCCGCCTTGCTATAATACCTTCTCTCTGGCAGACAAAGCGCAATAATATCCCATGTATTGTTAATATTTCGTGAATTCCCTCTAAAATTGAATATTTTTTTCTTCTTTGGCTTTCATTTTCATTTTCAAAACTCACGTTGATTTCTTATAGTAGATTTAGTCTTGGTATTAGATATTACACATGGGCTCCAACAATCAAAAATACTAACAATACTCACTTTCATTATATCATGTATGTTTTTATAAGTGAGATTGTCATTTGGATAACAGCTGAAAACATACTTTAAAGGTAGTATTATGTTAAGTATTATGTGCTGTATGATTTGAAATAAATCGTAATCTATGTAACATTAAAAATTCAAAAGACTTGTTAAGCATAAATACCAGCACTTTGTTACTACTTAATTTGATGAAGTTTTTATATACCATAACCCTTAAGATACGTGTCTATTTAACAAGTTGATAGACTTTAATATATTTGTTATGTGTGAGTGTGATTTTCCTCTAAAATTAGATAATCAAAGGCACTTTAGGAGGCAGCCCACGCACAATGACTGTGTATTTTGTATTAACTCACTTGGCTTTAATCAATAAACAGGTTTTATATATATATATATATATATATATATATATATATATATATATATATATATATATATAATGAGATTGGTGATCTTGCCTTGACATGCTTTTCTGATGTGTTTCTAGGATAAGCATCAGCTATGTCCTCCGTTCGGAAAACTAGTTGCCGTGTAGCATGCCAAGACATTTATGGCAAGATATTCTATTACTACCACCACTACTACTACTACTACTACTACTACTACTACTACTACTACTACTACTACTACTACTACTACTACTACTACTATACTAATACTACTACTACTACTACTACCACTACTACTACTACTCCCACTACTACTACTACCACTACTACTACCACCACTACTACTACCATCACTACTACCACTACTACTACTACTACTACTACTACTACTACTACTACTACTACTACTACTACTACTACTACTACTTCTACTACTACTTCTTCTTCTTCATATATCAGAGAAAGAGAGAGAGAGAGAGAGAGAGAGAGAGAGAGAGAGAGAGAGAGAGAGAGAGAGAGAGAGAGAGAGAGAGAGAGAGAGAGAGAGAGAGAGAGAGAGAAATAGTGAGGGACTGTAGATACAGCAAAAATTTCATATTGCTCCACAAAATGTGTGACTTTTAACAATCATCTTACCCACAGTTATTTATTTTATCCTTCAGAGCTTTTGTTTATTCTTCATGTTTGAACATTACGAGATTGCAGTACTACATCTACCGACTTTTTAATGCACGGCAATATTAATCAAACATTCATGGGTTTTTTATTATTATTATTTTTATGTTCAGAAGAAGAAGTTAGCCAGAAAGCAGCACATAATTTTATCTTTAAAAACTACTTTTTCCTCTTAAAGCCAATTTTTCACACTCGGATTCAGATTATCTTATGGGTAAAATACAATGTTTCATTCAAGATCTACACTGTTGTTCCTGAATATATTTCAGATATTCTTTTGGACTTTTATGACGAGTGTTTACGTAAAGTATAAAACAATTTGATATAAACTAACGTTTCCCCTTGAGCTTTATCCCCCATCCCAATATAATCGCCCAGGTACCCAACGATCTCAAGAACTGACTGCTACAGCCGGATGCAGCGACTTTAGAAAGAGCTCTTTAAATCAAAACAAATCCATCATCTTATAGTATGAAACGCCTCAATCTCTAAAAGATAAAAGAAAAGCGGAATAAAGCGCTTGCATAAAGTTATTTCTGTTATGGGATGTGGGAAGAAATCTCTTAGATTTATGAAAGGAGTTCTATGATAAATATGGTCAAAAGCAGTTTATTAGAATTAGGCTGGATATGACGGGAGAGATCAACCAAATCGTTTACATAAACGATCTTGCATATTTGTCTGCCCATATCTCTCTCTCTCTCTCTCTCTCTCTCTCTCTCTCTCTCTCTCTCTCTCTCTCTCTCTTTCTTTCTTTCCGTATCTTTCTGTTTATTCTAATAACCCTCATTTTCATCTATATTTGATGTGATGTGAACGATTCAAATTGCTGGCAGTAAAATGTAGAATGAAATTTAAAGTAAAAATATTATAAGCTCAAAACATTTTTCCATAAATGGCCCACGGTCAAAGATTTTGACTGATACTCTGTGGCCTAGAATAATTTACATTATGATATTTGTAAATCAGTACTTTAAAAATGTTTATGTGGGGAAAAAAGGAGTTCATATGACAAAAAATTGAATTTTCGCAAATATGCTGGCTTGTATGTATATTAGTGTTCACTGTGTAAATTTTACGAATGCAGGCCAATTAAAAAAAAAACCGCATATTTAAATTAATGTTGCTAACTTCTTACTGGTAACGAGGCAATAAACAAACTTTTCGTCACGTATTTTTTTTCTTTTTTTTTGAAAGGGTAACGCACTGTCTGGCGAGTGCTAGTTAAGTTCTAAGAGGCACAACAAAGAATGCCGTAAAACTCCCCAAGGGCTGTTTTTTTTATAGTTCAACTTTGTCTGGCAGGAAATGACAGTAGAGGACATGTTGTCCAGGTTCCGGTATTGCAGCAAGGCAAATCAAGGGAAAAAACATTTGGCTTAGGTTCCGCAACCAATTTGGAAAAAAAAAAACAATAAAAGTCTAGACTTCCAAATCAGTATGAACTTTCAATTTTCTCTCAAAGATTCGGGTAAAGTCACAGAAATACCTTCCCCCCACGCACACATATACTTAAAAACGAGTCAATACACTTTTTTTTATAATTCTAGAGCACAAAAGTATCAAGAGCGATTAGAATGAACAACATGCACAGAGGGAAATAACGAAAATGTAAGAGATAGACCTACTCAAAGACAGTTCAACAGACATAGAAAGATATAAAAATATGTAGAAAGTAAGGTGTATTTTATGTATGTAAATAGATAAACAGATAGTGAGGTAGCTAACTTTGTTAAGAGAGAGAGAGAGAGAGAGAGAGAGAGAGAGAGAGAGAGAGAGAGAGAGAGAGAAATATATAGAAAGTAAGTTATATTTTATGTATATAAATAGATAAATAGATAGTGAGGTAACTAACTTAGTTAAGAGAGAGAGAGAGAGAGAGAGAGAGAGAGAGAGAGAGAGAGAGAAAGAGACAGAGAGATAGAGAGAGAGACACAGAGAGAGACAGAGATAGAGACAGAGACAGAGACAGAGACACAGAGAGACAGAGACAGAGAAAGAGAGAGAGAGAGTAATCTAGAAAGAGACACAAGAAAAAGAGGAAGGGAGAAAAGAAAGAGATAATAAAAATTTACAAAGATCAATAACCGTTTGTGAAATGTGACCAGCCAAATCGTCAATGATAATATGTTGATTTTCGGATAGCCTAAATCTAGGAGTCTAGTAGAAGAAGTCTTACAAATACATATCAATATTCTTTCAAATTAGGGTCATGCCTAAAAAACCCATAAGCTAATAAACAAAATTTAATAAATATGGACTTGTAAAATACCAAAGATTCAAAAGCCTCCAAACTTTACTAAGCTGCATAGGCGCGACTGATAATACTTATTCAGTTTTGAAACCACTCAGAATATCAATAAGATTACGTTTCATAAAATGATAATGTAACATGACGATGATAGTTATATCAGCAACAGTTACAGCGAAGTGACAAGAAAGGATGTAGCTTTCAATAGGTGAAGCCCCAGCTCTTTTTTCTGTAAAGTTCGATGTAATTTTAAAGCTTGAATCCATAGAGCCATAGAGCTATACAACTTTGCAATCTCATTTCGTGAGAATCTTTTACATCATGTTTTCTCTTTATACTCACCGCAGAAATTCCGCTTGTCTGAGTAAGGTAGCTGGAGCAGAGACCATTAATTTGTTCTTAGAAAATTTTCACTTTAGTTGTTTTTCCAGTGTTCACTATTCTTGGAATACAAACTCAATAATCCAGTTAGGGACATTACAGAAATTGAAGGCTTCCAAGAAAAATTGCAAAAAATGTTGGGAAATTATAATATTTGAAAACGAATTAAAGTTACTGAGTTATTGTGAAATGGCAAATCCTAAGATTTCCTTAACCATTTAACAATAAATTTCATACAAGTATAATATGAATGTAACTATGTTAGAATTAGAAAGTCACAATTTGGCAACTGGTCAAGATACGTGTGGGTCTCGAGGACCAACACTCAGAATACAGGGTTTTATTGATCGTTCTGTGTAAAGTAAAAAAAATCTTCACGTTCTTGAACTGAGTTTTTTTTCATTTTTGCATTGAAGTTACCATAGATATTTGTTTTCGCTACACCTGACTCTTAATATGTTACTTAATTTTTTTAATCAGCTCAAATCTGTTCAAACCTTTTTGATACTAGTTGCTTCTTTGGATGTTTTTTTATTTATTCTTTCATCTACAAATTTCAACTATATGCGTAATGGATTAAAAGAATTGAAGCCCTAAATTGCCAGATGCCACATTTATGTGGTATACTCTTATAACTTAACTCTACGTTGAGAAAAACTGAACGGATCAGAAATTTAAAAGCTGTTATTATTATTTTTTTTTTCTTTTTACAAATCTTTGGTTCTTTCAGAAAAAAAAAAGCCTAGCGAACCACTCTTTGGGCCTACTTATGTAGTATGAAAGCATATGTATGGCATGTGCAAAGATACTTTAAACGCTTTGGGTTTTAACATTCGGCATGACAATTGCATTTAAATACCGAAAAATTGTATACCACGCATATCAGTGTTTAAATCAAACAACCATCAACCAATTGTGTGCGGTTTTGATAGATAGAGGAAGTAATCTGTTCTTTTCCTTAATATTAGTTAGAGTAAACAAAGGTGCGAGAATGAACAGTATCGAGGGAATTTTTGGGCTGGAAAAGATTTGTTCTGAAGCATTCGACTGGTACACTCAGGAATCTTTATTCTGAAAGATCTTACATGGCGCAATATTTGTGATCTCACCCTATTGTTCATAAAGCTGAACATATTTAAGAGAACGCATTAAAACCCTCATGGCTGAATAAAATTATTTACATTCTTCAAACACTCTTCTATTATAGAAAGGAAAGAACGTCTCACTTTCAATGCAGACCTATTTATATCTCTCAGTTTAAGTGCTTCCCACATCTTGTGAGCGAGGAAGAATGGAGATAAAATATCATGAGTAATGGATCTTGATGGGAAATGAATTTGATTTATTTGTCTACGTCTGAAGTGTCTGAGCTTCAGAGCACAGGCAAACGTAGTTTTTTTCAATCATTTTTTTTACATCTGTTTCCAATTATGAATTTTTAAAAATAAATTGCAATACACATAGCGTTTTTAATTAACCGACACATTTACATTCTTATATCACACTTTATTAACGAAATGGTTAAGTTTCCCGGTCCACTATTAATATGCGAAATATTTTTTTCTAATTTTTTAACAAGAGGCACCAACGTGTCTGAATGTGACCAGAAGTCAAGAACGTGATGTAGTAAAATGCATAACTATTACTATATTTAAGCAAGTCGCAAATTTAATTTAAAATTCTCAAGCTTGAATTGAAAATCCTCTTTCCATTTGATTAACACATCCTGAGACGAGATGTTATTTTCATGTCTCCTGTTTTTAAAATATATTTATAGAGAACTGTAAACAAAGAAATAAAAACGTTGCATCCAGGAAAAAGATTAATTCTTGGTAAGAGAGCACAAATACAAAATTTGAAAAAATGTAGACTTGTCTCCAGCGTCAGCACTAATTTGTTTGCGCTCTCTTTTAATCACGTATGTTCACAAATTTAATCTGAGCCTATGATTCATTACAATAGTAATGGCATAGGTTACTTATTTTCTTGAATTTTATGTTAAGACTATTTATACTTTTTTGTTCTTTTCCATACTTATTGCGTGCATTTTAAGAAATAGCTTCTATTAATTTCACGTAAACAAACAAAAAAATACGATCGATACAAATTATAGAATATAACTTTCGATCTTCATAATTCATCCCTTTTTAAGAAAACTTGTCAGATTCTGCAATTTTGGTAATCTTTATGATTCAAAGAAATAAATCCATTCAGACAAATTAATATTTACATTTTGAAATAGTATGTTGTAAAGGAAAGTATTTAAAACGACTCTAAACAATTTCAAAAAGGTAAAGGCTTCGCTCTAAATGAAGAAAGGATTTACTTTAGGTTAAACTGAGGGATGCAAAATTCATAATGAGTTTTTTGTCCATATTGTGATGCCACGGGCAATCCTCAACTTTTTTCTTTTTATAACAGGAGTGAATTAAACAAAATAACGGAAAGACTGCATTGTTCGTTAATGCGTCATCGTGAGTGCTACCTCTGGACTCATTCAATATTTTCTGTAACAAAAAAATAAGGCACTGTGAACTTTTCCTGAAATAAAAGTAACCAGTTCAGTCTAAAAAATTAGAAAATTTAGAAGATGCCCACAGGACTGTTTTGTTCTAGACTATTTTTGTTCCATTTGAGATGGTTAGCGTTTGCTTCCTCTGATGACCTCTGATGACCAGAACCTCTAAATATAGTTCTTCAGAACAAATGCTATTAGCGGTTAAAATTTTTTCTTCATTCTTTTACCTGATTTAGAAGTAACAACTTTCCCTATTTTCTGCCAATAGCATTTCGTGTCATTTGTGAAATTGGTACAATAAGAGTTTATGTAGACTTAAGCTTAGAATAAATAATAGATTGCGAAAACTGGGCTTGAAAACAAAAATAAAACATTTTAGGTTTGGACGCAATTCCCTTAATTTAAGTAAATGATCGCAAAATTGAAAATTTAAAGCTTTTCAAACTATGTCTCTTACAGCAACAGAGTATATTCGGAAAATCCAGTGCATTAGCACACCCATATAAAAGGACATTTTAGAAACGGTGATAAGTAATGGTATAAAACTCAATTGAAGTCATAGAAAGGGGCAACTTGGCTGCTATCTCTGATTACTACAATTTTTGTGTCCAAAGAAACCATTTATGGAGTGTCACACCAGTGATGGGGTGTCATTATTTTCTTCCGATTAGAATGTTTTTCTGTTCTACGCTTAGCTTTGTGAATTTATGTTGGAGTCTAGTTTAAAGCATAGACTAGAAATTTTTAAAAACGAGCTTGAAAACAGCAGAATAAAGATTGAGCAGTTTTAATTTTCTGATTTTTTAAAGAATTAACTTAATATTTCCTTTTTTTTTTAGTTTTTTTGTATGAATAATTCAAAGAAATCCGATTATTAGATTTTGAATATGTTATCCTTTAGACATTTTCTATCTATACTCGTGCAAACAGCTTCATCCTCATATAATAATATGTTTGTTTGAACGGAAATACATAAAAAGGTGAGAACAAAAACACATGTTTTTATGTTTCATCTAGAATCGTGGATGGTATGGAAGAAAGGGTTCCAAAAACAGATTTGGCAGGTACGTTCACTTTAATACTTCTAAGAACACACGACTTGGTAAATAAACTGAAATCAGTAAAAAATAATCTGACTGGGCGCTGGAAACTCCTGTGAAAGTCCACGAGTTTTAAAATGTTGGAAAAGATTAGATTTTTTGGAAAAAATAGTGTTCAGCTTAAAGAGAATTTTTTTCTCCATGAATGAAAAATTATTTAAGGTTGGCAAGCGTGACACCACTCGGGAAGTTTCCAAGAAAACCAGAAGGTTAGTGCTAGAGTGCATTTATTGTTTTCCTTTGAAGTCTTAAAGATTTTCATCAAGATAATTGTATGAATATCTTGAGAAATCGACGATAAATGACATAGAATTAAATCTTGGTTCATTCATTCTAGTTGGTATGGTATGTTCTAATGTTATTTCTTAGTTAGTGTACAATGAGACTATATTTGGAAAAAAACGGGAGAGAGAGAGAGAGAGAGAGAGAGAGAGAGAGAGAGAGAGAGAGAGAGAGAGAGAGAGAGAGAGAGAGAAGGACAGACAGATGGACGGAGGGACAGAGAAGTTAGTTAAACTAAGCTAGAGATCCGAACAGTATCTGCACAGTACCAAATTTAACTTTTTGATCATCTGTACTCAGCCATTTATATTATTTTGTTTCCATGACTTTCATTACTAAACTGAATGAATAGATCAAACTGACAAACCCATACAGATTTATTAAAATACATTCAAATTTGTAATTGTTCTGCTTCCCATAATGGTCAACCTTTTCTTTAAAGTTTCAGTCAATACTCCGAATGAGTCAGAGAGAGAGAGAGAGAGAGAGAGAGAGAGAGAGAGAGAGAGAGAGAGAGAGAGAGAGAGAGAGAGAGAGAGAGAGAGAGAGAGAGAGAGAGAGAGAGAGAGAGAGAGAGAGAGAGAGAGAGAGAGAGAGAGAGAGAGAGAGATGCCCGAGGGCAGTCTACACACAAACGACTGTCTGAAGTAGGTGGAACACACGATTGAACTGTTGGTTCATGCCAAGATTGATCTCTTTTGCTTAAGTTTGCCCACGATCTTGAACTACAGGCTGGCTTCATCCTACCGGCCATGAGTAGCTTCGAAAAGGTTAAAGTTGTGAGAAAAAAATTGAAAGCATACGTTAAATATATTTTTCAAAAGCACACGTTAACACAAAATGTTTCCTGCCTATTATTACAGAAGTTTTTTTTTATTTGTCTTATGTTTTGTCCCCCTCGTCACGATCTTTTACAGATTGACACGCCAGGACATTCTCAGTTCTATTTTCCAAGCATTTCCGCTTAACTCACTGCATTTCTTTTACTTGTGTCATATTTCACTATTCCCGTGTGTATGTGGTCTTTTTTCTGCTTGTCTGTGAAAATAGAAACTGTCCAGTTCAGATCTATTATGTGACGTAGAAAGATGAATTAAAATACTCACAGCAAACGTTTTTCTCTCAAAAAATACAAAAGTACTCTTGAATTGTGCCCATTCTACGATATGCATATGTTAAAACACGCTTAAATTGCATTTGTAGATCTAGGTGTAAAGTTTAGATAAAGAAGAGATTTTGGCGCGATTGGCCATCTTTCTCCCTCTGTTGACGAACCACTGTCTTGATATGATTATACTGCCCTCTATGGCTGACTCGGTGTCCAAAGTGAGGTGTAGGACCGAGGACTTTACCAAGTGTCGAGAAGAGGGGCGTCTTCAAATTTCATCAGATTTTTTTCAGACAGATTTATTCTATCCGAATCTTGTTAAAGAAATGGTGGGAATGTGAATGAACTTGTAAGCGGTAAGAATTGTGAACGAGAAATTGGTGATACATCAGTAAAATGACGTATAATTGTTTAGTAGGATAGCAAAGCTTTCACAATAAATCTCGTCAAATTAGGATTTAATTTGAAGTTGACGTCCATGAGACCAAAAGTAGAAAACCCACGTAAAACTTAAAAAAAGTATTGTTTAAATTTCGCGATAAGCGAATTGAAAGAGTGAAAACATATGAAGGGGTAGTAAATACTAAAATAATAGCGCAGGGTTTGTTTTTTTCACAGACACAGCCATAAACTTCTAAAACTGTACTGAAGAAGGTGATTTATCAGAGTTTTTTTTTCTGATACTTCTACTCTGTGTTTAGGTCTACTTGGTTTTACAATTTCCATACAATTATGAAGGGCATTTCGATTGTGAGCAGCAAAAAAGTATGACATTAGTGCCGATCTCAATTGTTGTATGTTTGAAATTCAGAAATAATATTATAAATTGATTTAGCTCTCCTGTTTGTTTGTTTTTTAAATTATCGGCTTCAGATTTTTTTATTTTAGAAAAATCACTATAATCATTAAAGATTTCCAAGGCAAGTAAAATCCATACATCTAAAGAAGAAGAAATACATATTTAATTACCATGTAATTAAGGTTACTTTCACGCTGCGCCAAATCCTAAAAGTCTCAAAATAAGTGATCAAAAGCCTATTTTAAACAATGAATATTTTTTATTCATCCTTATATGTTTTAGATGTAATTCCTTACACTTTATGGATCACTATATAAATATTTAATCATTCCAGTTTTTTTTAAGTCGTTATATCCTTATTTCCGATGTGATGTAATGGGCATCCATGATAAAGGAAAGGATTTACCTAGCAAAAACGTTGGTGCATATGCATTTTACAATGAACTTTGATATTATTTTTTTCCAAAAAAAAGAATATTGTGTCAATATTCTGTTCAGTTTTTGTAAGGATATTCAATTTCTTAAAGATATCCCCGTTTTGAGACCAGCTCAACGATCTAGAAATAGCTCCGAGTACAGAGTAAGAGCCTAGCCGTCTCCTAATCCATCACTTCGATGCCGCTATAAATCAAAAGTAAAATATGGTCATATGCCTCTTTTGTTGTGGAAACCTTACTTTTATCTATCACTGAAAGAGAAAAATTCGTTCATATAAGATCGTCAGACAAGTCTATATAGACCCTATTTACTTACAAGTTTCTTAAGGCGCTACTTCTATTTACAGTAAATACTTGAGATGATGTTGCCCTAGAAACCGCGCTACATTGGTTGCTTTACACTCCTAGATCTCGAAGTAATTGGATGACGAGGATGCCGACTCCAGATTTATTGATAGCTTGATGGGTCAAAAAGACCAGTTTTGTTCATGTGCATAAGAATATGTTAATTTACACAATAGTCTGTTGATTCCTTACTTTGATTGCTTCACCCTCTTATTCGATGTATATCGAACCCTTCAGAATCCATTTTGTTAGGCAAAAAGATGACTAGGGATTTAGCAAATAAATTAATCTATAATAGTTATAAGATACGTGCATTCTCATAGCAATATAGAATGCGATATCACAAAGAGTTAATCTGAGATTGCGTAAATTTATTTGCTAACAAATGAACAAAAAGGTGTTGAAATATCTAGGAATTCCTTGCTATTAAAATGCTCTAGTTAACCTGTAGGTGCTTCCTAGAGTGGATTATCAAGTTTTATTAGGCACCAGCAGCTCTGCATTTTTTAAAATAACGTAAATTATGTGTTGTCTTTCTGTGTGCTTTCTTTTCAATCATGATAAGCTAGATACGCCCCCTATCCTTTTTTCGCCACATTCTTTAAGTATCTTCAATTTTATTACGGTTCCCTCAATGTTTCTCTATCTCGACATCTCCCCCTCAATCTCTCTCTCTGTCTCTCTTTCTCTCTCTCTATCTCTCTCTTTCTCTCTAATATTAGAGAGAGTCTGTCAAATTCTTTGTGTACTTAGTGATCTCTTGTGGCCTGCCAATGTTTATACCTTTCTAGGTGCTTTCTCCAAACCAGCACGCCGCTTTCTTCGGCTCCCATATATCTCTTTTCCCCTTTTTAGATCTCTCTTTCTGAGTGCGCTCCTTTGTTTGCTCATAATTATTCCTTTTCCACTTCAGGTAGTTTTTATTTCTTTCTCGCAACCACACTTTCTTATCACCGCCTTTTTCCTATCGAACTCCTTAACGATATTCTTTTTATCCAAATTCATTATATTTCAATAAAACTTAATTTCACGGCTTTGAATTTTAAGTTTTAATTAGCTCTCTGCGACTTCACCTCCCTAATTCTGACTGCCGTTCTAAGTTTTCAATTCATCTTCTTATATTCAGTAAAACCGTATCGAACAATTATTCGTTTGGAGTTGAGATCTGTCATAGTACCCTGAAACTTCTTGGGCTCAGTTTCAGTTACTCTGGTAACCTTAAACTTCTTGAAGAATCTGATACGGAGATGGCGACTCCAGACTAGTCCCGCTGGCTCTGCACTAAACGATTTATCATTATTTAGATAGTTCGATAAAAAAAAATACCGCATGTTTAAAAAGTCATATGGTGTACTGTCTGGAAAAGAATCTGACTGTGATAAAGGAGGCAAGTTGTCTACATGGAGTGGTAATGTAATATAATATAACTCGCCCTATTTTTGGAATTTCGAAATACTACTGCCTAGCCACTGAATATCACCATTGTTCCGGGTTGTAAATGTGGGTGTGAACTTTTATTTTTCTGAAAACGATTTTGCGTGTTTAATCGAAGAATACGTTATCGCGTTTGAAAAGTAAAATTAAAGTATTTGAATGTAATTTCATCTTACCTCTATTTCAAATAATTCATAGAAAAGACTTGAACTTGAACACGTTCTCACTATCAACTATGTTTATGATAGGATACCCTCCAGACGGATCAGTTTTATAAATATTTGTTAGCCCGACCTTCTAAGTGCAATGTGTTTTTTATGTTTGTCCTGTTACAACTCTACTAAAAAGTTAAGTAAAAACAAATCGAATTAACAGCTCTTGAAGGTTTTGTTTTTGTTTTGTTTTGGTTTTTTTTACATTTTGGGCAGCTTGACCTGCTCTGCTAACGACTTGTTTTGCTACGAAGACTTGGATATTAATGCTTCGCGATTGTTTTGACAGTTTGTTTGTTTGTTTGTCTTTTATGAAAGATCAAATTCTGCTCGGCAATAATTTTAAGAGATTTTTTTAATTAGAATCTACAGGTAAATGATAAGAATTCTGTTGGAGGCTGTAGCATCGCAGTATCAATGAAGACACGGCGATACCAATGCTATTTCATTGACAAATAATAGACTTTCTAAAGCCGATGAATTTAAAAGTAAACACCAGGAAGTATCATATCAATGAAAAATATAGAACGAAACATGAAAATTAAACTTGCTTTTGGTTGATATCAATGTCAAGACCAGGAAGTTATAAAAGAAGACGTTAAAAAAATTCATCACATCAATGAAAAATATACTTTAAGGATAGAAAGAAACAAAATAAATAACTGCGCTGTTAGCATTTTGCTCTGGCGATAATTCCTAAGGCCTTCTTTAGAGCCAAATCATGGGAATTTCAGCGTCTCTGCCAAATGGTTGAATTTACAGATGTAATTTCCACCTAGAGGTAAGGTAAACTAAACAAGACAGCGACAATCCTTATAGCTGCCAATGCATTTGATTGCAGATTTTAATTAGGTATCAAGTTAATAAAATATTTCATTCTTTATTATTATTATTTTCTATCATTACTTATTTGCCATGACTTTGCCACAACGCCAGAGTACAAGCTCTGATACCAAAATGAACCCCGCCGAGGCAGCCTACGTACTCGAGTAACCAGAATAGTAAATATAAACGAACAATACCGTCACGTTAAGACAACAATCGGAGGAACAACAACAACAAAAAGGCAAAAATTTCAATGAAAAATTTAAAAATCTGTCATTAATGTAATAAGAATGAAATACCACAGCTCTGCCAGAATGGGGCTGGTCCTTTTATAAACAAATGTAACTAGTGGTGTTTTAATGTATGAGTCAACATATTTACTGCCTTCCTGTACAGTGCACAAAGAAAAAGCCAAACACAAAACATTTAAACATTTTTTGTGCTATTTGTTCATATCTGTAACTGATAAACTTACTGATCAGATTATCTGTAAGTTAACTACTACTACTACTCCTACTACTACTACTACTACTACTACTACTACTACTACTACTACTACTACTACTACTACTACTACTACTACTACTACTACTACTACTACTACTACTACTACAACTACTACCACTACTACCACTACTACCACTACTACTACTACTACTACTACTACTACTACTACTACTACTACTACTACTACTACTACTACTACTACTACTACTACTACTACTACTACTACTACTACTACCTGCATTATTTCAATATTACCGCTACTATTAACATTAGCTCGTACCTTATTTATACTTTATATAATCATTACGAAAAATGTCAGTGTGTTCCTTTTTGTTTCTTCCAACTAAAGGGAAGGAATCGATTTAGTAACTCCTATCAAGCATGATTCATTTTTCTTCAAAAATGATCATATAATTATAAGTCTTACTTTCAACAGCTTTGTTTTCATGTTTCTTTTAAGTTTCAGTCTTGGATCAGCTTAGTCGGTTTTTATGAAGAAATTTTAAGGTATACAACTGGCTTTGCTTTTGTCTAGGTTAGTGTACAGACATCTTTGTAGCGTTATTATTTAGTCTATAGTCATACCAAAAAAGTTTATTTTTTGTCTTGGCGTATTTTGGCGAATGTGCGGACGATTATTACAAACTTTAAAAATGCAGCAGTTAGGAGATCTTATCTTCACAAAATATTGAAGGATTATGAGATAATTTTTTTTTTTTAATTTTGTTCAAAGACACCGTTAAGTCAACAGTAAAAGTATGTACCGTTTCTTCTCCATAGTGCATGAGGTATAACAATGTTGTTTCAAGAGAAATTCAAATCAGTTTTTGAGATGCTGTATTCAAGTAAAAAAATAAGGAATTAAATAAAAACTTAACATTTCAGTTGGGTGGATCTCGGAAGCATTAGAGACGACAGGGCAAAGTTGCAGAAACCGTTACAAACAGGAGCAATGTTTGGAGCCTTACTGTTGACATTTCCAGCAAAACATTGCGATACCAACAAAGTGCGTCAGCTGGGGTTAAACAGAAAGAAAGGTGTCTGCTAGAAGGCACTGTAAAAGCAAAAAAACAAAGCGGGGAAAAGAAAGATTGTTTTATACAGACTCCTCATAATTATTCCCATAAAAAAAAAGAATTAACAAACAAACAAACAAACAAAAAGGAAACAAAAAGCAGAAATAATTGGAAGTCTGGTCAAGATCATTTTTATAATAAGGAACCATACTGTGCAACATTCTGTAATATAAAAGTTATTGTTCAAAAGGCATCCACCAAACAAGTGTTTGGCTTGACTAGTGCGAGCCCAGCGAGTATAAAGGCAAGAGCCGTCGAGCCTGTGGAGCTTGTCAAGAAAGACAATGCGGCCACTAGAGACTGGAATAAGAAGCCTTTCCATTTTATCAAAATAATACTTAAGGTGGTCGAGGTGCCTAGAAGGTTTCCATTGACAGCATGGAACTGGGAAGGGCATGAAATTCTTGGAAACTTTTATTTATTAACTAAAACGTTTCTCATTATAAAAATTTTGTAACCAATTTAAAATTTCCATTGACTTGTGATACTCGTCGACATTCTGTACGTGTAAATTCGTCTCTTCTTCTTTTAACTCTTTTTTTTTTTTGTCTTTTCTTTTACTTGTGTAATAAAAAATCAGACACATTTTATTTTGTTCTCTTCCATATGAAAATCTTGTGACTTGGAATTAATTAACTCAATGAACATTCATATTTTCAAATTTATGCAAAAAGCCCTTACTTTAAAATTCTATTTTTTGGGGGCTTATTGTTTTAGTCATCGATATCATTTTCTCCAATCTACTTTCGATCTACAAAATGGTTCACTCAAGATTTATTTGCTTTGACGGCCTCATTTATTTTTCATTTAGTCTCTTCTCGCCTTATTCCTTTTCACAGAGGATTCCAAACGCTCTGAAGAACATTCTTTAAGGAACGCTTGTGGAATATTATGTTCCCCCCCCCCCCCGCGCCTTTTCACATTATCTCTTTGTTGACATTGCCATATGACAGCTTTGAACTATTTTTGGAAATGTTTTTCTAAGAGTTCTTTGATTAGAACAAGCTGCTTTATATATTTTGAAGAGGCGTTTTGCAAATACTGGCCGAGATGTGTTTTCGGCCAGAGAGCATGTTTCATTTTCTGCTATACATAATTTCATTTCAATATTTAGTGATGATTTCACATTTAAGTTTGGCATGCAGCCAAAATGAAAAATGACCAAGCTGCCAGCTCTTACCCTGCCTTTCAGATTTTCCTCATTAAATGCGACATTATTGGTGAACAGAAAGCGAAAAGCATTCCACACAAAAAAAGTGTTTTTAGTTTTTTGAACGCAATGTTCTTAACAGCCTGTCTGAGAAGATTTGAATAATGTGTGTTTGATTTAAAAAGAAAACTGTCATGAGTCTTCTTCTTCTTATTCTTCCTGTTGTTCTTTTTCTTCTTGTTCTTCCTGCTCTTCTTGTTCTTCTTCTTGTTCTTCTTCTTCTTGTTCTTTCTTCTTCTTCTTCTTCTTCTTCTTCTTCTTCTTCTTCTTCTTCTTCTTCTTCTTCTTCTTCTTCTTCTTCTTCTTCTTCTTCTTCTTCTTCTTCTTCTTCTTCTTCTTCTTCTTCTTCTTCTTCTTCTTCTTCTTCTTCTTCTTCTACTTCTTCTTCCTCTACTTCTCTTTGACTGCCTCTATTTCTCTCTCTTTCTTTCTCTCTTTGTCACACACTCTCTTTACCATTTTCCCTTACGTGATAGTGGGAAGTCATATGTCAACTGTTATTTTATTTAAATACTTTGATTTTAAGTTCAACCTGCATAGATTTTTTTCAACGCACTTTGACCCTCTCCGCTCTTCTCATGTTGTCTCACTCTTTATTTCTTTTTCTTTTACTTTATCTCAATTTTCTTTTTCACACTCTTTTGCCTCTTCGTCTCTCCATTTTTTAAAATATACTTCATATCATTCACTTCTTTTACTATCTCGTCTCTCGCATTGTTCCCCGTTTCGTCTATTTCTCTTTATCTTAAAGACTCCCATCTCCTCTTTATCTCCATTCTTCTCTCTTTATCGCTATCTGCCACTCCCATCTTTCTTTATCTCTATATCTCTAACTTTAATTATTTTATGTCCTTCTCCTCTTCTACCCCAAATTTTGCCACTCCAACGGCATCCTCCCGTCTCTCCCCAAAACACACACACACACACACAAGCACTCCCTTTCTCTGTCTTTCAATCTCCTACACACTCACAATTACAACCCTTACTTTGATCGAAAAAAAATATAAAAAAATAGAGTACAAATAGAAATCAATATGCGATGTTCAAAAAAAAAAATCTCATAGATAAGTATAAAATTTAAAAAGAACGCCTTTAAAAGAATGTTAAGCCATACAAGTTAGAAACTTACGCATTCCCAAAATTGAAAAGAATAAAAAGCTACCACTGTGAATAAAATTATTTTCTTTTTATTGCCTATAGGACAAAACCACTTTAGATCAACTTATTTCAGGGTTGGGTTTGATTCGCTATGAGACATAACACAGTTCAACATACTCAGTGTGTCTGGAGAGCCAGATGAGGAAGCCAGACGCAAAATGTGAAATTCCAAAGATGAAATATAGTCATTTCTTTACATTCACAGCGTTAGAGAAAAGAAGAAAAAGAAAACATTGAGAGCCTTTTTCTAATCCATATCTGTAGCTCTAAAAGTTATTTCGTAATGTGAAAGATTTTATAACGAGAAATCATAAGATTTAAATCTTCACAAAGAAACCTTATTTCCGATCTACAAATTATTTCCTTATAGAAATAGACATAATTTTTTTCAAGCCTTATTTGCATATGTTTTAAAACAGTCACCGCACTACAGTTTCGATCGGGTTATCCTGTGCTCGGCCTACAGTTGTCGCATCTTAGCGATGTTCTCAAAGATTCCAGAGCTAAAGAGACGAGACATGAGGTTAAAAACTAGGGATGAAATAGAACGCACCGTCGAAATCTGTTGCAATGCTTGTGGACAAAAATCAAATTCTTATTTCAACTACATAAAAACTACAATGTGGTTTTTTTAACCCCCAGCACACAAGAGATATACAAAACTGGTATATGGTCAATTACGTGTTGAAAGTGCAGTCCCCTGTCAATTTTGATAATATTATACACTTTGATTAACAGACTTCACTCTAGTCATCAAGATTAGTATTTAGCAGAATAGTTAATAATATAAAACTTGAGGAGTATGGCCTAGAATTTCCTATTCTCGACTTAATTAGATGCAAAAATGAATAAAAGTCTTCAAAGCTCCGTAATGTATTAACCATTTGTTTCTTACGCCCTTGAATTAACAAAGCACATCTGGCCGAAACCCTCTTATATCCCAATTCTTTAAAGATTACTCAATGGGCACTCATCTTTGATATATTACAAAGTTTTCAGCGACTTCAAAAACTTTGAGCCGCCTGTCTGAGTAAATCGGTCGTCAACAATGGCGATATTATTTTCTCTTTCGAGTGGAAGGGTGTCTAAAGCGAGTCTCATCGTTTAGAAAAGTGCCTCCTGCGTCCAAATAAGCACAACACGATTCACCTGACTCTTGCTCATAGCATTCCATCAGTCGGTTCCAGCAACATGACAATAAACTTCTGCCCTTGTGCGAACAAAAATTGCACGATTTCCTTGATTTCTAATTTTGGTAATTGACAATAAGGATAGGCATTTTGCAATCTGCTTTCTTAAATGGTGACTGCTTAAGTGTTGAATATATGCATCTTCAAACTAAAATAAATTTCCCAGTGATTGGCATTTACAGATTCGAATAATTATAAGCTGTTCAAAAGTCATGAGAATTTCTCATTTTTTCTGAGAGAGCTTTCGTAATTAGAACTTCTGAGGAAAGTAAAATAAAAAAAAGTTTCAACATTGCGCATTTAGATGACTAGGATCTTTTTACATAGAAAAACAGTGTGCTAAAAGCTAAGTTTTTCAACATAACCTGCTAGGGGAAAGAAATGCTAGAGAAATGTCATAACCGTAAGAGTAAGAGTGAAAAAACAGAACTTTACTAAATATTTCTAGATGTAGAGTATTTCAAACATCAAGTACACGTGATGAATTAATGGCGTTAGCTATGAACTTTCAATGTTGTTCTTACGTTCACTCTTGGCTCCTCGCTTATTCCAAATAAATCAACACATGAATTCGTCTCTGCTCTAACTGCACAATCCTTCTTGATAAGTTAATGAGCTTGTATGAGTCAGAGGTTAAAATGAGTGTCTAACTAGGTGAATTAAACAAACGAAAAAAGTGTTAAACTTCATACAAACCTAATAAATCAAATTGACTTCAATATTGTTACCACCGCATCTTGTTCAATTAAATATTAATGTCTGTAATATCAACAGGATTGTGCTACAGAATATCAAATTCTCGTCTCAATTACATGCACAAGTGGAAAGTTTGCAAAGCTCGAAAAGAAGATCAGAGGGAGTAGTAAGAGCTCTTGGAATATCAAGTACGAAATTTTACTGAATACTAGACGTAGCCATTCACTTGTCTACTGTTGAAATTAAATTATGTATCTTGACAATCAAGTAGTGTAGCTCATTTTTATTTTGGTCTACAGGTTGTCCAATTTCAGAACTCCACAAGTTATGACTAATTTATATGATCAGATTATTGATGACAAAATGATAACGAACAGTGATTATTTGAATCCCCTTCCATTCTTCTGTGAGAATCGTTTCCAAACAAAATTATTTGACCGTTCATTTTGATGAGTGCACATCATTTAAGAATTCTTGATGTTGTGTATAACAGTCTTGTGGAACTCTTGAAACTTGGAAGTTTCGCAGAAAAAATGCAACTCTCTTGCCTTGTTCTAGGTGATTACAGGCAACAATGTATTACCTAAAAAGTCTCTAGCTCTGATCACTTGCTGTTCGAAAATACGTTTACAATTTGAACAGCATTTTCGGTATACAAAATAATTGTAACCAGCATTCAATTTTTTCCTTAACCATTTTCCAAAGGTTTTTTTTCCATGCTTACTTCGTGTAACCATTAACTACTGTTCAAAATTTCCTGAGTATAAATTACAATCTTTTGATGGAAAACACTTCCTCATTATGTTTGGTTATGATGTTTGCTTACCTATGATAATCTTACCAGTGATAATTTTTACTAAAAATCGTTTGTTTGATAAGGAGATAGATATCAGGAAACACAGATTGACGGTTTATTGCAAATTTGCCTGTTAAGTATCAAAATTAAGACCTTAAGTTGGTCATTAAAGGGGATGCTTCTTGCTAGCCTTTTATAAAGCTGTGCAGCTCGAAAGTAAATTTTTAACGGTGAAATAATTAAAAAAAAAACTTGTGAACGTAGTAAATTATTCTCATACACTATATTTGCTTTTCGATTTGGGTGTGCGCCTTTAAGTATTTCCTCATATTTTTTACATATTAGGTATTCTCAACTTATTTTCATTCTTTTGCTTAGCATAAAAAAACTACTTATTGCTTTGATTATGGTGGTATAAAGATCATCAGGTGCTCTTGCGTATTTGTGTTCCACTTCACTACAATTAGTTTCCTTTTTGTTTTGTCTTCAACCATAACATCAGAGCCTGTGAATCAAATCCTTTGTTAAATTGTTATAATATCATTTCATTTCAAGTACTTTTTCACAGGTGTGAAATAGATTGAAGCTGATTTAGACACAAAAAACCCCTTTCATTTTCTTCATTTTGCATTTTGTTTTCATGCAAAGCATTCACCCATCGGACTCTCAACAATTTTTAGATTTGGGAATAACTTTGGGTACATCTCACGATATCAGCCCAAAGAATCTGCAGACTTTTTCAGACTATCCACGGAAAAGCTCTGTTGTGATGCAAATGGAGTCCTGAAGGTTCGATTATTAATGCCGGTCTCTAGATAAAAGATCAAAAGCTAGAGAACATAAAAATAGTCACGTGAAGACTCCGTTACCATCAACGAAAATAATGAGTTCTTCATGGTACTCTAGACCTAGCTCTTGTCCTTTGAAATCATCACAACAAATGTAGAAGTTTGGTGAAAGGCGATGGTTGGTGATTTTTCGTGGTCTTTTCGATGTGACAAGGCAAAAGTGGACTTTGGACTAGGATCTGTCACTCAGTTATAAAAGAGCAGATAAATCTTGAGCGATTACTTTACTGGAGGTCGGAATCCTGTCGTAAAGTTTAAGTACGGCACTATATCAATAGTAGCAGGAGACGTAAAGCAAGCCATTGACTGGATAAAATTGATAGTGAAAGACTACTACAGTCAACAAAAAACCGTAAAAAATTTTGATGTTTTATAGTGAACAACTTGATCACAGACAGAACAGTGAGAACAATGTCGAGCTGAATCTTTGAGAGAGGAAGAGCATGTATAGGTGTGTTTGAAAGAGATAGAGACATAAATGGATAAAAAGATAGATAGGCAGATAGAGAAAGCAAGTAAGGAAATAGTGCAACAGACAAACGGGGAAGAACAAAGTTAGAGATATGGCAAGATTTAAAAATAGAAATAGCGAAATGGCATTTCAACAAAATCCAAGGAAGTAGCTATTCACCTAATAATTTTCAACCATTCATTCAAGAGTACTCGGAAATTTCTTGCAGGACTGTAAATTTGTGTAACTGTTTTGAATTAACTTTTTACTTAAGAGGCATAAATAAGTTAATATACGGGATCTCTACGTGTACCGTCATTTCAAAATAGTAGCTGCTTGCCTGAAGGTAATACCCAGAAGGAGGCTGATTAACATAATTCTGGAGCTGAAGGAAAAATGTCTTCTAGAACGAATGGGTGCGTCTTGAGAGACCATAATCTGACAGGGCTTACGGCTTTGGCCTCTGGTGTAATCTCATTATCGACTGAGGGCATGAAGCTTCGGATATTTGCAGAATCTCACCGCAGTCTTCTTAAATAGAATCATTTCCAGAGAGAGAGGGAGAGAGAGAGAAAGAGAGAGATACAGAGAGAGAGAGAGACAGAGAGAGAAAGAGAGAGATACAGAGAGAGACAGAGAGAGAAAGAGAGAGAGAGAAATTGGAAAATTTACCATCCTGACCCAAAATTCTGAGATCCATAATACACATGTCAGTCAAACGTATTGGGTATCTGAGATTGAATCATGGTCACCATGTTCCTGTTACGGTACATTGCTTTTGATTGATTAGAGAAGTTCTATTTTAGACTCTTTTGCTCTTAGCAGACGAACCGTTTCTAGCGTTTTGGGATTAGTTTAGAAAAGTTTTATTTGCGAAACTTAAGTTTACTTGGATTCGTCAAGTTATATCCTAGGCTTGCGTCTGAAAGAACTTGGCAAACGTGGTCAATTGGAAATTCGTTTCTATCAAAGTGTATTAATTATATTTTCCTGTTACCATACGGTTCTATGCCAATAAATCTTAGTGTATAGTTATGTTATAAATCTTTCGGTCTGTCGATGATGGTCCCGGTAACCACAGCTTTTCAATTTTTTTAATTTTAATTCAAAATACCCGAATTATATGCCGATGTTATGACCCTTCTCCCCGCTAACAACATCGGAATATAATTTGAATATGCCGTCGACTAACAGCTGCTACTAAAACCTTTTCAACTGAAAGAGTAAAACATTTGGGGAAGGGCAATTTTCAACGTAAAAACTCGAAGAACAGTTTTAATGAAGTAACTGGTTTTATACAGGAAAAAATTCGGAGGTTGTAAAATTACGCGCTGAGCTCGGAAAGAAAGTGACAGTTAGTGGATATCTATACCATCTTGCCCCTTCTAGATGTGGCTACACGCTTGTCAAATCAGCCCCTTGCACCTCTGACATGACAATAGTCTAGGTGTTTAATTAACAAACTAAACCGAATACTCTTTACATCAAAAGGAACTATAGAATAACGAATATTCTGAAAGTGATGATTCGGAAGTATCAACTGTCTGACCACGCGAGTTTGACCTAAGATTCATTAGGCGGTGAATTATACAACATGTATCTAATTAACATTGAAACTGTTCAAGAATCCTTATTCGGTCAGGCGACGATAAAAGACCTTCACTATATTACGAATAAAGAGAGTAGATCTAGGCATCTCAGTCCTTTATATCAGTATAATCTGGATCGACCTTAACAAAAGCATTGATTTACTTTATTTAATTTTTTTTTCAAAAATAAAAATATGAAACTGGTATTCGTTGTAAGCTGGTGCTTTTCGCATGGCTACCACCATCGTAAAGTTTAGTTTCCCTTTAACTCACCGCCGTGAATCCCATTTAAACAGGAAACACCCAACTGTTTGGTCACATAATTATCTCATTCCCGCAAAAATATTTCCACGGGACCAAACTTATTACATAAAAATATATTAAATAGATTACCTAGCACAAAATTTCCAAGCCTTTTCATATTATAGAAAGGACTTGGAAATCTTGTGCTTCAAAATCAAATGACTATAGAAAGCAAAACCATAAAATTTTTTTGGTTTAACTTAAAATCTAACGGCACCGTTTATATACCTCTTAACCAAAAGATTAGAAAGAGACATCTGTTTTTTACTTCTTTTTTTTCCTTTTTTGTTTTTGTCCCACAAAACTCAATTTTAATGACGACTGCAAGCAATAACGGGCGATATGTCCTTTTTTTTAAACGTGTGAAAAAACAGTCTATTAAGATTTTTATCAAAACTCACTTGGTTTTTAACACAGGTTAATGAGGACGCGCAGTTATCCCAATTAAGCAAATACGTCACTTTTTCTTTCCTTTCGTTTCTGTGGTCTTTATGGTTGTCCGCCATATTAGTTTCGGTCACAACAAATCTCCTTCCAATAACAACAAGCTTAAAACGGATATCCTACCAGCATTTTGCGTGGTCCATAATATAAAAAAAAATGTACGACTTGTGTGGCTAATTTTCTACTCAGATTTAGGTCAACAATTTTCAGGCTTCACGTAAAAATGGGGAAAATCTGACAGCTTTACTTAAATTACGGCCTGAAGTCGACGCCTTAGGAGATTACTCAAACTGCCATTTTTTTTCCATTATTGTAATTAAATAAAAAATCACTTAAATAATATTAGACATCCACAAACTTACTCTGCAAATGAAATTAAATATAGTACTCCAAAATGAAAAAAATGCAACTGATGTAATTTCTTATTATACAGATGAAGACCTACATAGATATCTAGATCTAATACGTCTGTTTAAAACGCCCGAAGTATTGACTAATTAACTGCATGTATTTAGTTTACTTGGAACAGCTAATGTTAGACCTAGAGATTTACAAAGTATCTTGTCAATATAGTAAAGCAATATAATTATTCAATGACTAGCTTGTCCGATGCAATAGTGACACGATATATATCTAGATACAGCCAATGGCAGATCAATCACCTAATTTTGGATATTTCAATTTCAAATTCATTTAGTAGAAGAGTAGAGTCAGTTGAAGAGCAGGCAAACCATCGCTTTATTTAAGTACAGAAGTTTAACAAATTGAATTGTGGTTATAATTTGACTCCAAACCTTTCTAACTTTCAAGGAATAAAAACAGAAGTATACATCTTTTACCGTAAGATATAGGAAAAATTTCGAAGCAAGAAAAACCGAACAAAATAAAACCAGCAAGCACCAACACACACACACACACACACACACTGATCTCATTTCGCATTTATTTAACATTGTAGACACGAGCAATTTTAAAACATTTATTAAATTTTTGAAAATGTGCAATTATGATGTATTGAAAATAATATAATCATCAATTTTTAGGAAACTTTTTTACACAATTTTCCACCAGAATACTATTGTTTACGGCATAGGGGAAATAAAGTTTCCACCTTTCGAGGTGCTTGTCAGTGATTTTGTGTGATCCCTGTTTTGTGGTTTGGAACGTGCTATTTCAAAAGGCTTCAAATATTCTGAAAGTATACTTATTATAAAAAGTATTTTAAGTAAGCTGACTGAGCTTAAAGACACGCAACTGTGCGTTTCATCGAATAACTATCATTATTCAAGCTACAAGGCATTCCACTTGTTTTGAACCCTAATTGTCTTAAGTTGATATTCTTTTTCCAACCCCGTTTCTTTTTTTTATACCTCCGTACTTTCAAATGTGTAAGTTGATATTTGTCTGTATTGATGTTGAACTCAGTCTAATCATAGCGACTTAAATTTTTGATTGTATCGACCTGATGATCTAACACTAAACATATAAAAATGCTCTAAAAATTACTTTTAGCTAAGCTTACACCAATCAAGGATCAAGAATAGGACATGCGATTAGCAGAAAATGAACTGTTTGCCCCATGCATTATCAAAACATGAGTAATACATGAATCAGCAGTAGAACCTCGCCATCTTACCAAGCAATAGCGTTTTCATCGAGGAACATGAATCGTTGAAAGGCACGATGCTTATTTTTTTTTATATTTGTCTTTGAATAGTCGCAGCCTTAGTGTAAGATACAAGAATGGCAAGACAGTGCGATAGCAGGTAAAAAGGTGAGGGAAAGAGAGTCAAGGGTGATCTACTTCCTCTTTTATCTTCTCCGCGGGTACAACATGAGAGGTTGGTGATCTCGAACTCTGCAGCGATATGTATTGAAGGCATTGAAGAGACTTAAATTGAAATTTAATAAGTCACATTTGTAAATTTAATCACTTTTCTGTAAAGTTAAATTTGTTCTAAAATTTAATGGCGAATGCTGTATAAATGAAGCTGAAGATTTTCCGATTTCCTCATTGTTTTTCGCACTGTCATCTGTAATTCACTTTTTGTTTAGAGAGCAAGGTTTCTAATCCTCCTCCTCCTTCTCCTCCTCCTCCTCCTCTTCTTCTTGTTCTTGTTGTTGTTGTTGTTGTTGTTGTTGTTGTTGTTGTTGTTGTTGTTGTTGTTCTTCTTCTTCTTCTTCTTCTTCTTCTTCTTCTTCTTCTTCTTCTTCTTCTTCTTCTTCTCCTCCTCCTCCTCCTCCTCCTCCTTCTTCTTCTTCTTCTTCTTCTTCTTCTTCTTCTTCTTCTTCTTCTTCTTCTTCTTCTTCTTCTTCTTCTTCTTCTTCTTCTTCTTCTTCTTCTTCTTCTTCTTCTTCTTCTTCTTCTTCTTCTTCTTCTTCTTCTTC
>JAWDGP010003058.1:1625000-1742500 GCA_033675545.1 Elysia crispata | reverse complement strand
CTTTTGGAATAAAGGAAATCGACTAATTCTACACTCTAAAAATCTGTCTTAGATCGTTTTAGACGTTTATTAGAGAGCTGTGAAATTTTGCATTAAACGTATAAAAGTGCACTGCCTTGCGGGAATTCTTAGTCGCCCAGTTATTTAAACCTACATTGATGATAAATGTTTTTAAGAAATGGATAAATAGATTTGGATTTTACAAAATGGTGCGCTTTCAAAGTCCGCTTTTATTTATATGGATGTCGATACACATAAAATTATGTCATAGATCCTAAAATGCAAAGTGCTCTAAAGATAATTATTTTTATTTTTTTTTTCATGTTTAGTCAATGAAATAAGAGAATGAATACTTTAAGCAGCAGAAATAAATGAATCAAACAAATATTAATGCTCAGACAGATAAAATAATTCACTTCATTTAGCTTAAATTTGGTACTGCATTTTGAATTTGAAGCAACAAGTAATGAATAATTCAGAGGGAAGATAAGTCTTGAGGTTAGAAGGGGAACACACTTTAACAGAATCCCATGCGGATTTAAAAAAAGCCTGCGAACAATCAGTACCAGGTTTTATTGCTAGTGATCGGTCTCAAAAGGTGCATCAAGTGATGAACTCACAGAACATGTGGCGCACAGACGGAGAAACGTTGTTCTTAGTCATCATTCCGTTTAATAAATGTACTTCAGATTCACTTGTTGAAATAGATGAATAAATATAGAATATTCAGAACCAGCGACAGTGACTTTTCTGCCTTTTAAGCTGCAACTGGGTAGAAAAAACTTGTAATATGACCCACGATTAGATTGTTCTTTGACAAGCTTTGGTAACTGTAAAATTAACACGTATTTGTGTTATGGTACCTCCTTGCCTTTAACTTTTACTTGTTGTAACGAACAGTAAGAAATAGAATTGGCCCAGGTAACAATAACAACACATTGTTTTTCATTTCTACAAAGAAGCGTTAAAGGAAAGACTACCCAAAGACACACAGTCATGCCGTTTGGAGCCTCCAAGATAGAGCTTGGGTTTTTTCACGTAGCCAAACAATCTTCTCAGACTTCATGCGTATTTGAGGAAAAACGGAGTTGGAAATTCGAGAGATTACTGACCAGTTCACACCAGGATTTAAGAAAAAAAAATCGTTGTTAAGCTGAGACAGAAAACACAGTCGCAGATGAATAGGAGCTTTCCCGCAGCGGGAATGGTCAGGAAATTGCACGCAGTGTGAGCTCTGTTTAAACATGTCAAACACGTTAATCGCTCCTCGCGGCTCCCACCTACTGAGTCAGTACCTAATGAACACAGAGAAATTATCTCACAACTAAACTACAGTAAAGAGTAACAAAAATAATCACCCTCCGCCGGGAGAGCTCTCTCTCTCTCTCTCTCTCTCTCTCTCTCTCTCTCTCTCTCTCTCTCTCTCTCTCTCTCTCTCACTCTCTCTCTCTTCCCCCCCCCCCCCCCCACCTCCTCGGTGACTTACCTGATATGTTGTGATACGCTCGGACCTGGCAACCGCTCATCCTGACTGATGGGTTAAGTAGTCGCTCTGTTTCAATGTCAGATGTTGACTTCTTGCCCCTTAATGTGTGAGAGCAAGTGGCCTACACTTCAGAAGAGTTTTTAGGTGAGGGATTAGGCACCAGCACTGGATCTATCACGAGGTGCTGAAATTTATTGAGGGGATTACTGTATCATTGTGATCCCAGTTGATGAAGGTGTTGTGATGATACAAAGTTAAACAAGAACACGTAGTCAAAGCCGCCAAATGTTTTTGCATATGAAATAATATGAACTTGAATTTTTTTTTAAATCCAAGTCTTTCTGAAAGCCAAAATGATGTTCTTTCAGAAATCCAGCGCAAAAAATGCAGCTATTTAAGATGTAGTCGATGGAATGAGGAAACTCATCAGCTTTCAGTGCTATTATGATTGAGAGAGTTCCACAGATCTGTGCCCGCTTGTAAGTAAGGAGGAAAATCGAGTCACCACGGCAGCCTGGAGTTGTTGTATCTGAGAAGAGACAGTGGAACAGTGTTATGTTGATCATCAATTGGTTCTATGATTGAAACATAGAGATGCCAATAGGCCTTTTGCTTCGTCAAATTGCAATTTAGATTTTTTTTTTATAATTGTGTAATACTTGATTTGTTTTACAAAATACAGTAAGTTGTAACAATTCCTTACATTTTAAGAACAGAAATCTTGTAAGAGAAGACTATTGTTCCAGATTACTTTCAACATGGATCTGAACTAGGAGTAAACGGTTCTTATACATAAATGACCACATAAATAATTGTAAATGACGTTAAGATGGACGAAGCACGTAGTTATGATAATTCGATCTCTTTAATACTTATTCCTTTCCATTATTTAAAACATCCTTCCATTAAAAAGTTTTTTTTTATTATTATCAACCCTTGCCGCTCAACGTTAAAACCGTTAAAGTTATGCTTTAACTTGGCTATGTGCAGCTAGCAACATCATTTCACAACTGAAAAGCATTACTTTCTTGGAAGGTTTATAGACATTGAGTTGTTGCAAACACAATGTCATATCATCTGAGGTTGTTGAACTTCCACCTTAAAAGTTTTCGCACTGCGAAGGACACAAAGCAAATAGAAGTCTCTAAGTAAAGATATGTACTTCGGACTAAGAGACAAAAGAAAAAGAAGAAGAAGAAGAGGAGGAGGAGGAGGAGGAGGAGGAAGAGGGAGAGGAGGAGAAAAATAAGACAAAGACGAGGAGGAGAAGAAAATTAATCATCATCATTTAGGACATGGAACGATTCGCTGCTTGCCACAAATAGCTCAAAAAACTTGATTTTTCTGACGTCAAAGCATTTTGTAGAATTACTTTGCTCAGCATAACGCTTCGTGAAAACATACCTTCACTATTATTACAAATGTCCATTCTTTGTATTTAGTATTATCGACACATGACAAAAATATATCATAATTTTTTCATCTTTACTTAACAGATTACTATTAGTTTGCATTTTAGAGTAATCCATTACAAAAATCATTTTCTTTGTAACTACTTTTGATGCTACCTTACAATTTTTGGTTCGAATACTACAAAAACTACTACTTCTACTTCTACTACTACTACTACTACTACTACTACTACTACTACTACTACTACTACTACTACTACTACTACTACTACTACTACTGCTACTATTACTGCTACTACTACTACAACTACTACTACTACTACTACTACTACTACTACTACTACTACTACTACTACTACTACTACTACTACTACTACTACTACTACAACTACTATTACTTTTACTACTTTTATCCTTTTTTTTTCAAGTTCGTCCCCTTTTTCTCCCTCTCCTTCTGTCCAAAAAGAAAAAAAAAACTCAGCCAGTCTTCCTGCTTGTCTTTTCGAATCAGTTAAAGTCTCCTAAGCATATGAGATATAGCGTTTCAAACAGATATCCATTGTAAAAGCTATTTCAAGCAAAGAAACATTTGCTTTCAGCTCATCGAGTTCTTTTAGTTTTAATTTGTATTTTTAAATGAATAGTCCATTTCTTATGCTGTCAGTTTGCTATGCCCATCTAGAGCATGATGTGCTTTGCAAAGAACGCCGTGTTGCGTATGAATGAAAAACAATAGTTTTAAATATTAATCATAATCGACATGTCTCGAACATTGAGACAAAACGAAATGACGTTCGATAGCGTAAACTCATAGAATTGATTTTATAGCCACAAGTTCATGTTTTAAAAGCCTGCTTCAGGAATATTTTTTTTGTAACTTATACATCATCTAAAGCCCAACTCCGATGTCAACACTCATCAAAAAATATTTAACAGCTGAATGATCCTGTTGAACTTAATAGAAGTCTTAGTCTAATAATGGAAAACTTCATCAAAGAACAACTAGTGGATCAGAGAAAGAAAGAGGGAAAGGGGGCGGGAGGGGGAGGGGGGGGGAGAGAGAGAGAGAGAGAGAGAGAGAGAGAGAGACAGAGAGAGAGACAGAGAGAGAGAGACAGAGAGAGACAGAAAGAGACAGACAGACAGACAGACAGACAGACAGACAGACAAACACATAGAGACAGAAAGAGACAAACAAATATCCAGACAAGTCACAGGGAGATAAATAGGACAACGCGCGGTGATTTATTTTACAATTCTCCTTTAAATTCCCGCAAACATTCATCACGTTCAACAACAATAATTACACGGTAAACCAAGAAGTTTGATCGCTCTGTTAACATATCGCTTCTCATTTTGTAGTTAAGTAATTGGCCAGTAATTATCTATCTAAAGGTAGCCAAGGAAAGATGAGATTTTTATGGACTTCTGAAAAGATTAAACTGGGTTCTGTTTAGTCTTTGTCTAAATACAAATCCAAACAGTACAAAACGCGTAGGATCGTTAGACTTAACCCAGGTCTGAATCTTTGCGCTAGCTTGTATTTTTATTTTCATTTTCTACTCGCCAATACCTTTTCTTAACTAGATTTTTTAATCTTTAAAGAACGAAATAAATTGGTGTAGAGTCCCAGTCTTCAGTCACCAGATTTATTTTCTATGCTTACCCCTAAATACTATATAAATAAGATTATGTCATTACCATAAATGCGTTTATATTTCGTCGACCGTTTCAACTCTGTGAAGTCACCAAGATAATAATTTTCTTTGTAGATGGCTTTACTTTATTACCCTTAACGTTTTCTAAAATCTTGGTCTTTAAAAATTTGATCAAATAATCTATTGCTTCCGTTTTTTAAATATTGATAACAGCTTTACAGTTATTTTATTTTCAAACCTATCTTGACACTACTTTCAACTTGATGAAGACTCTATATTCAACAACATAAGCTTTAAGAATTTCTTTATCACTGTCATCTCTTTGAACTCTCACAGCCAATAAGAAAAAAAAAGTCATAAAATCATCTTCCCTTAGCAACACAAGTTACTCAACAGTAACGGTGTTATTTGTGCATTTATAGATCTAATGGCATAGCGTGATCTTGCTCTGAATCGTTGTCATATAACTATTCTCAAAGTAAAATAATCATAACAATCCTGGTGGATCGGAGATGATTTGATTGTTCTCAGATTGTTCAGAACCACAAGTGACAATTTCTTTTTCTCCCTACACACTTTGCCACTTTAGCCAGGTCTAACAAGCTGTTGTTCACTCCTCCAGCGTGTTTCCTGAAGCTTTAGACTCTCTCTCTCTCTCTCTCTCTCTCTCTCTCTCTCTCTCTCTCTCTCTCTCTCTCTCTCTCTCTCTCTCTCTCTCTCTCTCCTCAATATACTTTTGTTCTGATTCTTTTCTCATTGGTCCGAGAGCTCACAGGCTAGCGTTGCTGAACCTCTTCCGCTTCAAGATTTCCGTCTAAAAACAATGTCGCAATTACTGTAAAATATTGGATGGATAACAGTATTCTTATTTTGTGAAGTACATATTAGGACTAAATAAGCGCCATTTCTATTTTTTTTTTCATCTAAAAAAATCGATATGATAGATAATAAAAAAAAAATTTGGTCTGAAAGAAAAATAATCTGATCTGTACTATTTTAAGTAATTGTTTTCCATTTTATTATTATTGCTGAATATGAGTGGGTACTCTGAAGGGGCCTTTGCTTGTATAGAAGGTGTGTGTAAAATAATGTGCTTTAGCTGCACAAGGATGATATCTGGGACCAAATCGCAATGACAAGAAACAAGACGCAGATGGTGTTTCAAATTCAGTACTTGAAAAGTTTGGTTTCGAAACTTCTCTAAACTATAAAAAAAGATTGCGCAGCTTTGCAAACAAATCCCAAGCTTAGTCAATTTCAGAGCAGGGTATTTTCACTTTGTAAAAGTGAGTTTGGTGACTGGAGGAACAATAGAAATGAATTTTAACCTCTACAAAGCTAGCACATTTTTCTGGTAGGCGCACAGCTAAAAAGAAAATAAACCACCGGACTTTGAGAATCTTTTCAAGGCAAGGTTTGATCATTACATTAACTTGACCTGTGCATTACTAAGTAACTTTTTTTTAATAAGACGTTTTACCTCAGAAACACTTTGGAGTATGTGACACAGAGCCAGTTGATGGACCGGCAAGTTCTGTAACTCGTATCTAGCCATTGATTCCATCAAATACCATGCTTTTTTATCAACAAAGCGCTGGCTGCTAAAAGCCCTGAGAACAGCTCAAGAGAAAAATGTTCCACTACGAGCGAGCAAGCAAACTTATACAGACAAGGGATTAAAGAGAGATCTAGAGAGATCAGAAGAAGCAGGCAGCTGGGTGAAAAAAAAAATAATCCCTCATTATCTTTTTCCTCCGCATATTTTTTTTTACACTTGGTAAGGGCTCTTACTTCAGTATAGTCTGTCTAGCATTGTTGTATGGGAAAGTTTAGTTTCGTCTCAATGTTCTCTTCAAAAGAACTTCCACTGAAACCTCTCTGGAATTTGAAATTCCTTCAAAAACTTTTATTTTGTTCTTCTGTTGCGCATACAACAGTACAATGTATTAGTTTTTGAAGAGCTCGCACTGCCATTATGTTTTTTGTGCCCGATTGACTAATTTCCTCACGGGGAAATCTTATGGCTTTCTATTTACTTTCAAATAGCGAGGAAAACTACTGTTGAGTTCAATAAAAAAAAATAGTCGCACGTCATGCATCTCCAAGGTATCAAACTTAAACTATAAGTTCCCTTTGGGAAAGTAGCGAAGGAACGAGAGAGGGAGAGAGAGAAATGGAATTTCATGATGCAACAGATTCATCCCAGGGAAAGAGAAGGTATGGCCGAAGAAAGGTTTAATTCACATTAAGGATAATCGAGAACGGGAATGGATTTGAGCAGTACTGTGACTCATCGCACAAAGCAGTAAAGAAATAAAGAACGAGCCAAGAGTCGTTATAAAAGGAGCGCGGAGCAAGATGTAAGCCAAGAGTGATGTGAGGTACATCCCATTAAAAGATATGTTTAAATACTTAGGATACTTTCCATGCGCTGGGCGACAACGGTTACCTGGAACTTAAGATAAGACCTGTTTATTGTCAGTATTATATCAAGAGTTAATATAAAAAAAGTTCAACCAGAAAAAAAATGAATTCTGAAACAAATAAGACCATAGGTGAGGGTCTCTCTACACTTTTCAATTTTAACGTTCGTTCGAATGTTAGACAAATGCAAAAAAAATCTGGGGATGGAGCGAAAAAACCAATAGCAGGTCATAATTGTAGCAAAGATTTTTGATGAAAAAAAATGTTTATAGGCACTACTAAGAGAAAAATTCATTTCTAAGCTGTAGGCACCCTGGTTATTTCAACTTTTTCTCTTGGTTTGCGTTAGGTAACTCCTGGCGGGATAGATCAATGACAGCTGATGGAATCCATTTTCAGCCCAGCTGCGTCTCTAGCGATTAGGATCGGAATCAGCATAGAAGTGTAAATAAGATTAGGTGAAGACATACTTGGCTCTTTCCAGCAACGTTTTAAGACCTGTCCCTCGCTTTGTTGAGTAAAAAAAAAAATGACTATTCATTTTTTAGGCTTTACCTAGAAACACTTTGCACCTGATTGCATTTGTGCAAAGAGGATGTGAAGCAATGATTATTTAATTGAAAAAACAACTTTTTTTCTTGCTGTTAGTAATAGGTAAAGAATATAGATTAAAGAATCAGTCCTTCGAGTTTTCAGAGTAATCGAATTTGCCTAGGAGAAGAGAGTGGGTGAAAAGAAAGTCAGATAAAAGAAAAAATAATCGACAGCGCTAGCGAAATGAATCATTGAGTTGTATAATACTTCGATTTTAATCTTTCCCCTATCTTATCACCAAAATAATTGATAATTACATTCCTAAGCCAATTTTTTGCCTTCTTGTTAAGTTTTGTTTTATTTTTCTATCATTTCTTTTATAACTTTATTTAAAGATCTGTTGCAACTTATTATCGTATTCTACTTCATTTTAACTTAATTCAGATTCACCGATGCCAACTATTTCTTTTCCCATATTTCAACCCTTGTGTGGAACATAGATTTGAAAATAGATGTATTGAGAGCCTGGTTTCTGTGTTTTAGGTAGTGTAGAGAATCTCGTGGTGAGCTCCGTCTTGGCAGCTTTACAGCATGTTGTTGGTGATAATGTTTAGATTATTTCCACACCCTGGAGCTCGCGCGATGTTTAATTCACAGCCTGCTTATGAGATTAGATAAAAATTGCAGAAATAAGCTTTGCAGATAATGTGTTTTGATAAATCAAACACATAATGAAAAACACAGCACAAAACTACTGAAATTTTTACATCGAATGACTAAATTAAAAGAAACACATATCTTTTTATGTGCTTTTCCACACTCCAATTTTTTTAAGAACACGATCCGATAAATGCCCTCTGTGTTAAGTAACACAGATTATTGGTTCTGGACGGGCACTGAGTGCAAAGTCGCACAAACTTGATAGTTAAAAGGTAATGGACCTCGAAGCTGGTTGCTGTAACTGGTAATCTTTGGTCTTTGGAAACACACTCGCTTCATTATAGTGCCTGTGACGTTGTTAGGTATGATGGCGATGGGCAGGAGAACACGAATGATCAGGAGTTGAGGCAAATGAAAAAAACTGCGTGGTTTTGTCCACCCTACAGGATTCATGATGATTTCCTTCCATATGTTAGCATGTCATTCTGCTCACAGTAAACGGATAATCCCAATGTCAAGTTTCCCTTAACAAAGCAAAGATACTGGTTCTAATCATTCTAGGGTCCGTATTCCACCAAGAGCAAAATTGAGCAAAATAACATAGGACCGGGTCTTGATTTGAGTCAACTTGACCTTTAATAATGTTATGTAGTTAAAAACTTACGACTTGACACAACACTTGTTCGGAGGGAAGAAGAGCTGATAAGCTCGAATTATTTTGTCGGGTTGTTTGGAATCAGCAGTCACAACTGCATGCTTTCTCTCGGAATATTTCTGTTTTTTAACCCTTTTAACAGCTAGTTACACTTAAGTAATTATTTTGTTAACGTAATTCCGACGGACAAAATGAATGGCTCGAATAACGCACTGCGGCGTTACCGTGAAGACGACAGTATTTTAATCGCAATAATTATTCGAGAGTTAGAACGTAAATTTGTCTTGAATTGACAAAAGGGAATTGAGATCTAAATCTGAGTTGTTTTTTTTTTTGTTTCGTTTTGTTTTGTTTTGTTTTTTGTTATCTACTGGATCTCTTGTCTTACTGATTGCAAATGGAAGTTGATTACTTTGTTTTACTTATTCTTCTATCAAATTTTAAAAAATTCTGTTAGGGCAGGGAACTGGTTTTTTTTAATGTAGAAAAATTGTAGCAAAGATATCAGAAATATTTATCAATATCTCAAGGATTTTAAAAATCCTTTATATATATATATATATATATATATATATATATATACATATATATATATATATAATATATGTGTGTGTATGTTTTGGGAAAAGGGGGTGGGGGGAGATAGAGGAAGAGAAGACGCAGTTTTCTACATTTTTGCTTTTTAGCAAATTACAGAGAACGCTTCTTTTGTACCTAGCTGAAAAGCTTTTTCTTCTTTTCTGTTTTGCTTCGCACACGGAACGAAGAAGAAAGAAATCTTAGAATATATTCTTAAGCTGCAATATGTGATGAGGTAAGTTAACATGGGTAATAGAGAAATGCAGATTATATTATTATTATTATTAAATGATAAAATACTTCAATGCTCCCAAAGAAAGAAAGGGTGGCTCATAAAAAGGATTCGAAGATTGCGCTAATTTCATGAATAATGATATCAAAACCACAAAATCCAAGATTTTGAAAGAAAGAAAAGAAATGTCAATTCCTGTTTTCTTTATATTTTTATTTTCCTTTTATTTGAAATTTTAAACTAAAGTTAGCAAAAAAATATCCACACGATTCCAAATTTAGTATCCGTGATTGTTTCCTGAAATTGTTAGACTTGCATATTTCTTTCTCTTTAAGAAGTTTAGGAGCAGATTATTATGTGCAAAGAAATCGGGACCGATATAGAAATTTAAGCTTACATTCGTAGTAATCCATCATCTTTCATCCCTTACCTCTGGTTGTGTGCAATTTATTTATTTCTTTAGTTTTTAGTTTTGAGGGGGAAAGGATATTGTCTTGTGCAATCCTTAAGAATTGAATGCTTTGATGCTTATAATGCCAGCAGCTCAAGTTGTGAACAGACAAAAGAGTTTGTATTCCGTGCAAGAATAGTTAACGTCAAGAAAAATCGATATCTAAGCCCAATTTATTTTCGTGTTGATAATTTTAAAAAGTTGTCTTCCTTATCCCAACAAAAGTATTAGAAGAGATCAGTCTAGGACTTTCAAGGTTATTATATTTTGTACATTGATTATGAAAGTTTAATGATGTCAGTTTTGAGACCTTGATTCGAGCCAATTATTTTTTTTTTGTTTAAAGCCATAGTTTTTCTAACAGTGGAGCAACCTAATAGTTTTCAAACGTCAAAGTTGCATAATTTATAAATATATGTATATATATATATATATACATAACACCTATACATACATGCACACACACAGAATTCACCATTTACAATATACTATGAAATCAGTGCCAGTGTTTAAGATATAAAAAGGAAATAGTAAATGAAAAAGGAACACGAATTTTGCCTATCTGCTTCTTCACGATTTTAACAAAGATATGTCATAATTTTGATAGGAATATAATAATTGCAAGTAATTTTGAAGAATACATTGTTCAACCTGTCTGCATCTTTGCATGTGTAATTTCTCACATCCGGCCAAATGGCTTTTGAAAGACATTATTTTTTCTTATCATCAGCCACATTAAATGAATGGGTTAGCGTAATCATTGCTCGACCTGGAGGGCTGAAAGCTGATACGCTATTGCTTCTCTTTGCCCCATATAAAATAATTGGGTGCAATGTCATAATGCCTGGGAATAAATCATCTCTTCAAGCCTGGCCAAGCCAAGAATGGGACTAAAGGGGTAAAGCAACACAAGGAGATTTGCAGATTTTGGCTGCAGTCTAGGGTTTGAAATGAAGAATGCGATTACAGAAAGACTTAGTTCTTTTAAACAACTCACAATAAGTGCTGGTATTTTAGACTTATTTCTAAATTGTGCAATATATTTCTTCATTGAAAACTTTGTGATTACACTGAGGCCTTCTTCACACATGAAACTTAATCCATCAGGCAGGGCGGAGCAGAAATAAATGTGAACTTAATGGTTCCCTCACACCCCTCCTCATTTCTTTACAACTCCTAATGGCCAATACGAATCTTGGAGTGAGTTACTGCCCAAACACCAATCCATAAAGGGCAACATGTTTCGGAAATAACTGTCCGAATATTATTTGGGAAGCTTTGCAGACCTGACAACATTACTATTACATTTCGTTTTTCTCTAGCTAAACAAACGACGAAAAATAAGTCACGGCCATCGTTTTATTGAGATGTTCTTTAAATATATTTTACATGCGTAAAGCAATTGAATCTGGCTTTAAAATTACAACTGACTTTTTTTTTCGATCATTTTGAAGTTCTCTTTTACAACTGTGAAACCAAAATAGAAGCCTTCTTCAAAAATCAATTATCTTTTGAAAACATATCATGGCGACGTATCATGACCTCCCCAAGGCATGGTGCGCATATTTCGTTATATTCAATGTTCTTAAATATCAATCCCATGATGCCATCCTGTAGGGTAGTAAATGATTCTATTTTGGCTTGTTCATTTGCGTTTTGTGCGTCTAGTCGTGTAAGCACTGCTACAACTGTCAGAAGCTGGAAACCTATACAGAATTTTTGTTTGAAAAGTACAGAAGCATATGAAGGCTTAAATCCATTCTGGCATGACAATCTGACGAGAAAAATAAATGACAGTCATCTTGCGCTGGAGGAAAAACAAGACCAGATTACTCTACCTTTGAATAAACACAAATTTACAATATGAAAGTAGGCAATTTTTTTTTCATTACTCTATTAACATTTTTAAATGTTGAAAATCCTGTAACCATCTCAAACTTTTTTTCTTGCATTACAAGCATAATTCACTTTTCCTCAATCATCTTTCATACATAATAAGACCCCCTTTCTCAACCTCTTGCAGATCTATGAATAGATAGAGCTAAAAACGACTTATTATTGTGAAATTTTGAAAGATATGTACTGACAAAAATTTTATCTTTAAAGATGAGCCATCTCAATATATTAGATTCATGTATAATAAAAGTTTTGTCTGGTGGACAAAATGTATGTGACATGGTTTTCGTAACATTATCATTAATTGTAACGCTATCACTGGCATGCGCAATGTTTTAACTTTTTTAAACCAAGTAAATAAAATTTTCTGCTATTTCGTATCCATTGCAAAAGTTCCATCTGCTTAACAAAAATGAAATTATTATTGTATTAAAATAAAAAATCCGTTGGTAGAGGAAATTGAAACCAGTTTTGTGCAAAACGTATTTTTTCAGCATATGGCTTATATTGATTATTAATCTAAGCAAATATCACATAATCATGCGACTTAAAACAAAATAATCAAAGTTTTACTCTAAAAATTTTAGTTACGTAATCTCTGGAAATCGACTGTAATAATAACAGTAACAAATCTACTCTTATCGACTCAAAACTTAGAACTTTACCAATACTTCATTAGAACTTTTGTTCATTGAGTTGACTTAGATTAGTTGCACCATCTATAACCAACTTGATGGGAGCGCATCAAACTTAACCTTTTTGGCTAACAATGAGTTAGATATGCTGAAGCTGGTTTATCTCTCTATGCCTGAGGCCTACTGATTAGTCGAATCAAATTTCATATGATAGCTTTTTTAGTTTGATGTAAAATATTTCAATTCCTCAATTCAGTTTGAGCATTTAAATAAGAAACAAGAAACGTTATCATCCAATCCTGCCAAGAATAAACATAAAACTTTAAAAAGAATAAATTTAAATTCGTATTGCATTTACGATCGTATTAGTGGTAATTTATTTTTTTTAAATACCATATGTTCTTATCCCAATGAGAAAAAAATTGACACTTTTTACACACCAATACGTAACAAAAATATGAAATTTTAACAAAACCAAAGCCCTTGTTAATTGATGCCATTTTTCATAGAAACCTAACACGATTAATAAAGGCGGGAAACTGATGCGATCTTAAGAAAAACTTGCATCATTTTTCTCAATGCTGGCAATGGTTGAAAAAACATTTTAAAATACAAAAAAGGAACTTTTCCAGTGAGCTAAGTTTTAAAACATGACTGACATATCTCAAGCTATTACGAAATTTCACTTATTACTACGTATATGCATGCACAAATATCACAGCTTGAACTGAAAAGTCATTGATTCTCAAACATTATCTTCTTACAGTATCTTAAGTTATGTAAAAATTTTCTTACCTTTTCTCGCAGAAAGTGAAAAAAAACTTTTCTTTGTATTGTGGGTGGAATAATCTTGTCATATATAAAGAAAATGGTTGTCCTGTTGAATATCATTATTAATATTATCTTTTTTTTTAATGTATTCTGCATGGAATCTAGATATCATCAGTAGAAATGCACAGGAGCGTTACATTTTACCAGAAAAAAATTAATGCGAAATGACTGCACCCGTTTTACTAAATGATACACTGCACAAGTTAGTGTTATTCTTATTTGATTCCACTCTCCTCATTACCTTTCTAAATTAAAATGTGCATACCACGCCCGAAGCTTAATGAGATCTGAACCACAACACCCACACGCGGCCAAACCCGAAACCACCTGTGAAAAGATCGAATCCGCAAGGCGAGTGTTAAGGCTTGGCGGGGATAGCACCCAGAATGCCTTTGTTGGTTGAGCTGCTTGCGGCACTGACCGACCGCTCACAGTATCACCGGAGAAATCGTGTGTGTGTGAGCGCGTGCATAGGGTACGCCTGCTGGAAGGGCTAATAAATCACTCTGCAGATAGAGATGGTTACGCTGCAGGAAGGGCTTACTTAAAAAAAATATGGAAAGGTTTTGAATTACCCCCTCTCACTTTCTCTCTCCTGCCTGTGTCTCTCTTTCTCTCGTTTTATCTTACCCTTTCTCTAATCTCTCTCTGTCTCTCTCTGTCTCTCTCTCTCTCTCTCTCTCTCTCTCTCTCTCTCTCTCTCTTTTTATCTTACACTATCTCTAATCTCTCTCTCTCTCTCTCTCTCTCTCTCTCTCTCTCTCTCTCTCTCTCTCTCTCTTTCTCCTCTCTCTTTCTCTCTCTGCGCATTTCTCTCGTTGTCACTCTTTGTCTTTTCTCTATTCTCTATGCTCTTTCTTTCTCACTAGTTTTTTCCTTCTATCACTACATTTTTTCCTACGTGTGCCTTTATATGTGTTTCCTCTGACCCTGTTTCTGTCCCTCTGTCTTTGTCTTCTTCTCACCGTCTCTCTATATTCCCCTTAGGCGTATATTTCTTTCCTACATTGCTGGAACTCCATATTACGATTGGAACTTTCAAATCAAAACCCATCATCGAAATTTTAAAAGTATACCAAGTATGGGTACACCGGTATCCTGTAGTCAAACCTTTTCTGATGTCGGAAGTTGAAGCTTTTTCACGATTGTAATCTCTCAAATAAGGCTTTTTTTTAATGGCAGTAAAAGTTTCCAAACGGCCTAAGCTATGAAACTTGGCTTGGCATAAAAAAGTCAAAAAAAAAAATGTTTTTTTCGAAGTGCGAAGATAATTATAATTGAAATAAATCAAACTTTTTTTCATTCATTTTGAATTTTATTTAGTTGTAATCTTCGACTCAGATTTGCCTAGTTTTCTTCACTGAAGCCTTGATGAGATTTTACGGAGATTGAGTAGGAAGCAATGAAGCATCGGGCGCCAGTCAATTAGGAGTCACACTATAGTACAAATACACCTAGATCGACCTGGATCTACCATGCAATTTACGAAAGGCAAAAACTTTCTAGTGATCAAAAGCATTTTGGAAACTCCTACAGGATTACTTTGACGTAAACTATTCTTTTTCCGGACTTGAAGTTGCGCACCTCTGAGCAATAGGATTAGTGTCAGTGGTCTTGAAAGATCAAAATGCCTATGACGACACAATTAGAAGCAAGGTTAAATCCCATCAGACACTAGAATATTAAGAATTGTTAACTGATTTTGTAAAACCCAAATCTATTTATATATCCTTATAAAAAGTCATCATAATGAAGGTTAAAATAAATAATAAATAGACAAATATGAACTTCCGCAAGTCAATGCATCTTTAGGTCCTTTTGCAGGAATTTATTGACTTCTAATAAGCGTTTGAAAACAAATAAGCCTTTGAATAGTTTAGGAAAATACAAAACTAGCTGATTTCCTGTGATTGTTAATCCATCCATTTCTCAAATCATCTCATTTCATCTTTTGCCGAAAAAAAAAATCCAATCTAGATCACACATGGCTTCTGGAAGTTTATACTTAGATTGAATCAGAGGGCAAAAGAATCAAAATTATTATAAAAGAATAAGCTGGGCTACTTAAGAAGAAATAAAGTGTGCTTGAATTTGAAATAACTATTCAACATCCCCTGCAAAGTTTGAAGGCCGCACGATCTATAATGAAAGGAGTTTAGATTTTGGTTGTCAAAATTATTGTTTTAAGTAAGACACAAATAAGTCCGATCTTTTTTTAGGCAAATCAACGCATTGAAAAACAAAAGCAAAAACAAAAAAACGGGAAAGAAATGTTAAAAAGCAGAGTTATAAAACTTTTATTGTACAAAGAAATAATTTAAAACACCACTATGGGTGTTTCTTAAAGGATCCTTTGTTGACTTTTTTAGAGAGTGGAGCATCAAAACTTTAAGCTAATTACTATCCTTATCTAATTTAATTGCAATAAAAGCGTCGGAGGCATTTCTTGATTCGGAAGTCATAACGCGGTTGTTCTAAATCACATTAAAAAATATACCTTGACAATTTAAATTCAATTCAATGTCATTTTTGAATTTCTCAAATTTTCCATTCTACTGTCACCATTATTGTTTAAGTCAATAGCTTATTTCAAATCTTGTTTACGAAGAAGCTGGCGCATTGAAATCGCTATAAAAGTTTTATTACGAAACAAAATCGCTCTGACTCGGTGACAGCTTGAGTGGCTGTCTGGTAATCAATTTCTCTAAAGCTGTCCGTCAGTTTACAGATGTAAGACCAGCATGCCGCAGTCTCATCAATTTAGTAGAACCATTTGTTGGAAAAAATGTCATCATCTTCGCTGACCTCAATTTTTACTCTAAATAAAACTTTGTACAAATCTGGTTTTTATATTATAACCTGTCAACATGAAGAGGATCGATAAAGTTAAGCCGTACTGGATAGGGTTAAAATGAGGGTATAAGGACAACAATATTTTTTCCAAATGACAAGGTCACTCCACTTCAAGAACAATCGATAGCCTTTTTAGTTATAAAGCAATCGACAACCATTATCATTTTAAAACACAGCCCAAGACGGTTAAGTTCATATAAGATCAACACAGTTAGCATTCAGTAGTGATGTTAATGGATTCCACAAATTTGACTGTCCGATTACCTAGTCGAAGGAGCTCGAGTTCAAGTCCCGCTCTGAGTAGGTTCACAATGCTGGAGTGAGATCCGTCCCGTGAACTGGTCTTCATCATATTGATTATCAATTTATCTAATGTTTAAAGCAATATGATGTTCGGAATTAACATTCTAAGCCGCTGTCCTCTATACGTACGAGTGACTTTCCAACCCAGACTTTGCTTGTAGGAGATGATTAGAAGATTTTAAATGCAAAACGAAGAAACATGCACAGATAGAACTGAAACTATTTAACTGTATCGTCATGCTTAAATCATGGGGTGAGTGCATCTTTGATCGAACTCACTGTATACTGATTAGGAGCTCAGGTTTTTCCTTAATTCTTAAAAAATGTTTTAGATTACGCAAGGATTAAGAAAAACATAAAATGTTTGGTAGAATCATAACACTTTATCTCTACCTCAAAGGTGTCCATATTGCCTCTTGACAATTATTTTTATTACAGTTTTATGTTCAAATTTATTCTTTTGTTTGTCGAACACGCTACTTTTCCTTTTTTTTTTAATTAAAAAAAATGTATTATTGGTTCACAAAGGGTAAAGAAGTACTTTGGATGTAGGCTATATTTCAAAATATGAATGAGGCAGCCGCACTGTCTAGAATTAGAAGCTAATGTTCAGAGGGCACGATTGAAAGAAAAACAACGAAAAGTCACGAGTAGCATTACTTTAGGTGTCCTTGTTCCTCGTGCGACCTCGAGTGGGCACCAAAAAAAGCCTGGAGCTTGGTGTTGTTTTTCTAATCAGGCACGCCCACTCTTTGCTAAATATCAAAAGGAGTTGCCTTCTTTAGGTTTCTTTCTGCCCTCGCGTGTCTTAGTGGACAAAAGTTCTCGGTTCACTCTTTGGCTTTTTGTGACAATCAAATACTAAGCGGTTCCACGAGGCTAATTCATTCACACATCGACAGTCTCTATTAATAATATTTCCTCCAGCAAGTTGTTGAGCACGCACCGACCAGTTACAATTATCTACATATCCTCTGTGATAAGTACATTTTAGTTTTTGTCTTCTTATTTCACCCCGTAATTAATACAGATCTTAAGCTACTTAATCCGGACAAACGGTTAAAAAAACTAGAAATTTCTCTTTTCATTAAATTCTAACATTGATTTGCGCTGCGTGTTTCGGAAACAATCATAAAGCGGTGATTATTACAGTTCTGTTTGTGTTCAATGATGGCTACGGGCTTTTTTTTTACTAATTATTTGTTATTCCAAAAGAAACCCTTCACACTTTCCCTAAAAATCTATCTTTATTATTTAACTAGGATGATTCCACTTATGATCTGGACTTATAGACAGTTTGGTAAATTCTATGAATGTTGGTTTCAAAAGAAAGTTTATATTTTCAATTGACTCAACAACACAATCTCCATTAGAAAGAAGTCCTAAAGGTTTGTCTAGACTTTCGTTTTTCGGTTGAATTTTCTTCATTTTTTCCACTCAACTTTTAAGCTTTCATCTTGTATAAGTTACCGGAAGAGACCATTGATAACTACTTGATTCTTTTCATAAAAGTGTCTTGTGAGTTTTGCCTCTCAGCCATGTGAATAAGTTAAATTTGTTAAATTCGACCCTACATATATTTTAAAAAATCCTCATGCATTTTAAGGGAGGACGCGAAGTTCTAAAACTTCTATTTTTCACATATTTTTGTCTTAAACTTAAATGGTAGGCTTTGCATAGATTTATATCATTGGTTTTATTGAATTAAGATACGGCGACAGATAATGATAGATACATCACCTAAGAATTATTTATAGATATATTTTCTTAGCGTTTCAGATGTGTGAAGCGATGTTTCAAAGAATTGCTGTCTCAAAAAGAGGATACATAATTGTAAATAAATACCTAAGCGCCTTATACTTTTTTTTCCATTTTATTGGATTGGAGGCAGGATGGTTTTAAAATTATGTAGTTATAAAAATGGATAAATAATAATAATAATAATAATAATAATAATAATAATAATAATAATAATAATAATAATAATAATAATAATAATAATAACAATAACAAAACAACAACAGCAGCAACAACAACAACAACAACAATAGAAGTTACAATAAGGATCATTTATATGATGGCCTAGTCCATGGCTGCACTGCTCACTGTACACACACTTCTTTGACATCGATAATTCCAGTATCAATCAAGACTTTTAAAATGGTAAAAAGGCTTACGATTTAATTAAATTTGAGACTCCGTCCCAAAAGTTGTAAAAATATGTTATTTTTCACCTATCCTGAACTCTTACTTAAAAGCTTGAAAGGAGGGAATTTCACATTGTAACTGCTTTATAGGTAACGATCTTCCACAAGCGTGGAGAAACTGCTCCGATTAGTTTGTGAGATCTGAATAATCTTGATGGGTGTACACTTCCATATGTCACACTGAGCTTTAGGAAAGCTTGGTTTAAAAAGCATAACTGCAGTCTTATTTAATATTTCTGCTTTCATGTATAACAAACGTAATTTCTTTATTAAATGAGTGACAAGACCTATCTTCTTTTTAAAAAAGTTCTTCAAGCTCGATTATGGAGCAAGTTTTATTGGTTTAATATCTCATTGAATTGATCCTTACATACATTCTGACATAGAATAATACCACCAAACAGCTCAAACAAATTCTCAACATCAAATACTTAGTAAGGATAACAAACAAATCATCTATAAAAAAAAATGCAACGAAAAACATATCTCGATAACTATCCTTGACAGCCGGTGGCACCTTTTCAGACATATTCTGGGGCAAGATATAGACATTCCAGCCAACAAATATGTTGCGCCTTACTTTGTACGAAAAGACGATAAATTTTGAGGAAGGCCGATAGCAACATTGCCAACAGTCATCAACATGGACCCCTGTCGCATACCCAAAGGAGAGCTTAGACTTAATAAGCAAAAAACAACCTCAAACATTTGAGGACAAAGCAGAAGACAGAACATAGTGAAGGAGACTATCAGCGAACATCCGAGAGGTTGTTGAGGCGTCCAAATCGGAAAAGTCAATTCCTTTACTTGCAAGAAACAAGAGCAGAGTTTGCCGCCAGTCTATATAACAACCCTGGACCAGTATGAAGGGATAAGACCCATTAAACTAATTACAAATTAATTGTACGCTGAAGCCAAAGGTTTATGCAGATAGTCTATATGCCCTTGGTGCCAAGACGAAAAAAACTCGTGAAATGTGGCCCACTCCTGACTCTCCAAGTGGTACTTGATTCTCTTGCGGACTCGCCATGCCAGAATCGTGCCAGGAACAATACAGCGTAGATCGTGCTCACTAGCTCGGATATCTAGGGGACCAATTGGTGCTTTCAGTACAAAGGAATGATTAGCAAGTGAGTGTTTTTTGTCATATTTACGTTTAAAGTATAAGCTTCTCATAAGTTGTGGAAAAATGAACCTCTAACGCACTTTCAAAATTTGAGTCTGTGGTGATATTTCTCAATTTTCTCTTGACATATAAATGCATTATTTCCGCCTTTTTTCTCTCTGAGTAGTTCCATTTAAAACTCCCTCTCACATGCAAAGTCCCCCAGGATTTTATGTCTCTTTCTTTACCTCACGCACCAGCTTGAAGAAGTGGAACTTGTTGAGTGTGTAGCATCTTTCAGGCTTCTTCTTGGACCTCTCAAGCTTCCTTTTCCCTCAAAAGTTTATCTTGCTTGTCTTAAGCGCTTTTCCCTCATACCTATTTTCTTTTCTTTCCTCGCTGTCTTTTTCTATGTGTCTGCCTATCTGTCAAATTCTCCTCTCTATCTATCTATCTATCTATCTATACTCTATCTATCTATCTATCTGTTTGTCTGTCTGTATATTCATCTGTCTATATCTCTCCCTCTTGTTTGTCAACAATTGCTTTAAAGGCAATTGCATATTAAGATGTTTGATATGTATTGATCTCTTCCTGACGTTATTTTTCCACAGCAGACTTGATGATATCTGGAAAGAAGAGCGTAAAAAACATGCTTTGAAGGCAGTCATATTTGATTTTTTCCAGACTTTTTTGGGCCTTTAAAGGAACATTCGTTAAGACGGATTGATATGTTTTAGACAGCCATGGTATAAAAATTATCTTTTCTTGGTGCTGGCTTTAACTGTACTCTTTTGCACCTTTTTATTGAGTTTAGCAAACAAGTATTACGAAAGCAGTTTATGGAGGATCTCAGTTTTGTCATCAATCAGCTGGTGTGTTCATGTTTTCAACAAACCTATAAATCTATATTTACGCAATAGTCACGGGTAAATTAACTACGCAGGTCTCCGATTCAGATAAAAGACAAGCATAAGGTAGTATTTAATAGTTTGTGCCTGCCTAATTCTAAAGGAATTGGTGTTATAAAAGAGTCAGGCTACATGGTCGAAACAGCTAAATGAAAGGTTTACCTTCAATCATATAACTTGAAGAAAGAGCATGATCACCGTTATTTGTTATAAATAAATTATACACTCAAAACAATTATACTTTATTGACAAAACACGCCACTTGAGGTTAAGAATCAGTTGTGAAGGCTGATGAAGAGAATTTGTATCTTTTTCTCTTATCCATATTTTCAGCAAACAGCTTAGGACATCTTTTTCTTGGAGGGCTTATGAATGAATATTTATATTATATATCAGATATTAGATATGTTCCATGGTAAGTTGTATTCAGCTTTTGATTCCTTTAATTTCCATACAAATTCGCTTAAAGTTGTGGCTGTTTTGTGGCTGCTTTTTATGGTTTAATCTGAAGCTCGATGTAGATTGATTGAGTCACAGTAGTCGATGCCATAAAAACAAAAGAAAAACGGGGGAAAACTTACAGTTGCAGGGATAAAAAAAATTCTGCCCACTCAACTCTCCTCAATTCCACAAAGGCCAAAGAAAAACGGGAAAAAACTTGCAACTGCAGGGATAAAAAAATCCTACCCACTCATAATGAAAAGAGCGCAGCCATTCTCAGCAACAACAAAAAGATTCAACCTATGTATTGCAGAAAAATATTTTGTCATAAAGGCAAAACAAAGTCTAAACAAAAGAAGGGAAATCTTTTCATCGTGCACCCCCACACCCCCCGAAAAAAATGCAGTTGGCATCGAAACAAAAAACAACCACCGTATAAGGTTTGAATGGCAACAGAACATTCCTCAGTCATGCCTGGAGAGAATGGACGACAAACGACACCCCCGTTTGAAACACCATTGAAACATGCACAGACTTTAATATGGTAAGATCGTCTATAACTTTGAAAATCTTCCACATCTGAGCACACTTACCACATGTTATTGACAAAATTAACCATTGATTAAAATCTGCCCCGTTTGTTTAGGACATCTTCAGCAAATAAAAATAAAAGATGTAATAATATTGAAACCACAGGGTGAATATTAAGAAATAAATGCAGGCGGAGAATTATGTGTACCGAACTGGTCAACCACAGGCCAAATTTTGCATTCCCACTTACAACTCACATAACACTATTAACTTTTTTTTTTTTACTTTGTTTTCAACCTTTTATTTAAAAAGAAACTGCTGTGTTTCCACATATCCATGGCCACTAGTTTATCATCAGCCTTAAAAATGTTTTATGAAAGAGATTAATTTGTTTTCTTCAAATGCCAAACTTTCAAACAAAGCCAATGACTTTAATAAAAACTCTTTTGAATATTCAATTGTAATGGATAACAGCCCATTAATACATCTGATGAAAACGAAACTACTTTTGATAGAGAGTAATGATTTGATATTAGAAGCAACCTACAAATTCCGTTATCATCTCGTCCTTATCTTTGAAAAAAAATAAACTTGGCATTCATTGACGCTGAAATGTCTTACATAAATACGATCAAAATACGATTGTAAAATCTTTTGACAAAAATTCTCGAAAGATAGAGAAAAAAAACTCATGGATTTAGATTTGACCTCAAGAAATTTGGTAAAGTTTTGTCTCCTGTTATGCTTTCATTTCCAGTGATTTGAATGAGTCAATGGGACAAAATATTTTGTTGTATCTCTTTGTAAAATTTGACCACATCTCGAAAAACCTGAGCGTTCAAGTTTGTCAAAAATTGACAAATTAATTTGGTTCTATAGGTGTTTAAGAATCTTTTACCTTTATTAAAAAAAATTAGCCTAAATGAAAATTGTACCGGCTCAAGGCTTAAAGAATGGTGGCAGCTATAATCACAAGGATGGACACAGGTTCACTAAGGTAGAAAACCATCGAAGTGACTTAAAGCAAGGATTGGCCGTTCGGGCTCTCTAGTACAATCATGTATATTTATGTATCGACCGCCTTTTACACCCTATTACTTCTCATTGACCGTTAACAACAGAGAGGGGAACATGGATAATGGCCCGCTAATCTACCACAAGCACTGCCTTGCAGATCATTTAGCCCTCTTGAGAGGATGCTGGACGAAAACGTTGACGTGAGTCTGATCTCCTATTTATAGATAGCACTTGGCCACTATTACGACAATGTCACAACTTATCCTGGGAATCAAGGCCTGGAACAACTATTGTGGTATTTCTGTATATGCTTTATCACTATTTTGATAACTTTTTTCTGTACGAAATGCAATGAAACCGATGCTTGTACCAATAATTTATGATTTTATGCTGCAGGAAAAAAGCTACAATGGATTTTAATCATAACCTTTAATATAGAAGGACTCGTTTGATCATCAATTAGACATGGCTTATCTATGAAAAGATGCTTCATAACATTGGGAATGGGCAAAGTATGTTCACATGGTTTCCTTCAGTTCATTTTACCGTAATGTATACTAAATATTAAACAATTTTGTATTAATCAACTTTAAAGAAATACACGATTGAGCATTTTGGATAATGCTAAGTAAGTTTACAAATTAACGTCTCGAAGTTTTGTAGAAAAAAAAACAATCGAAATTTTTTTTTCATTAAAAGGCAAGGCGGTAGGTTGTTGGAATTTTAGCTATTCAAAGATGTTAAAAGATCGCTATAACTTCATGGTTTCATAGCTTTCGAGGTGACAGATTATTTTAAGTACGTTTACTGAATAAGGGCAGCCTTAAAACGCATGAAAATGATAATGCAACATCAACCGTGGGACAAAAAAATATTCAAACAGAAAAAAGGATATTATAAAGTTCTGCAAATAGCGGAATATCGGCTTTGATTAACAAGCGAAATTTGAGCAAACACTATTTATCTTTTTGTGCTCACATTACGATTCTATTGAAATATTATTTTCATTTATCAACTCTTCACATTCAAAAGATACATTTATAGATCTCTCAAAAACAGTTCGGGGATAACAGTTTCTGCACAAATTAACTCTTTATTTAATCCACAGCAGTATGTTTTATGTCCTGATATTCTCCACGCCTCCCCCCACCACACATACACACTTTTTTTTCTTTTCATTTCTTTTTTGGTTTTCCATTATATGTTTTGTTTGTCTTTTGAAATACTTCCAAGAATAAGTCAGAAGTTCATTTCCGAAAAAGACACTTCAATCTTTAAAAAAATCTATCCTGCTTTCTCACTATATTATAATTATCTATCTACTTGAAGCCGTCATAAACAAAAAAGTTGAGTATAAAAGATTTCAAGATTCAGTTGTTACAACATCGCACTAAAACAAGGTGATAACGCTTTGTTTAAAAAAGACTTCTTATTGATATGAAACTTTCTTTTTTTTTTTTTTTCGTGTGAAGGATTTAATTTAATAACGGTAATTTGATACTTTGGGTATACGTCATGGTGAGTTGAAAATGAGATCCTATGTAAAAAATAATATTACAGTAAAGAATTTTGACCCCATGCTTCCTTTCTTATTATTGACTTATCTAAGATTTGAAACGTAAATTTTTGCCTTTTTGTATAACAAGCTTTTTCCCTTCAAGGAAATGAATTCGTTCACTCATAATGGCAATTCTCTCCCTTGAATTGCATTTCAAAAGGAAGAGTATACAAAACTAAAATTTTACAGCCAATGTAATGAATTTTCTTAAATCAATAAATCTTTAATATACATGGGATACTTATAATTGAATACATGAGCCAAATGGAAAGATACTTCTCAAGTTTGAGTTTAATAAACCCACTGAGGCAACATTTCATAGTTCAAAAGACCTAGATGAAATATAGTAACACAAAGTACAACTGAAAGTAGGGAATCAAATCCGTGCTTTTTAGGGGCATTATACGTAATATAAGGACATATGAACTAACATCAACGACAGTTTGTGAGAGATATTGATAAAGACATACAGATAACTTGTTGAAGGTAGCCTATTGAGAGAAAACAGGGGGGAGGAAGAGAGAGAGAGAGAGAGAGAGAGAGAGAGAGAGAGAGAGAGAGAGAGAGAGAGAGAGAGAGAGAGAGAGAGAGAGAGAGAGGTACAGTCCCAGTTTTGGCTTAGTCCTCGCTATGAATAAACAAAATGAGGAATTAAATATTTCATTGATCATTTTTGCCAACGTCATTTAAAGCATATTAGTTGTTTGAGATTGAACCCACAACAAACGAATCTAAATTTGAAAGCACTAGCCACGGTGCAAAGCACCTTCTTTTGATCCATAAACTGAGCTGTATTGAAGAGTAAATTTGATTTTGATAGAAAAGCATTTATGCAACTTGTAGGATTTCAGTTAAATGATTTTAACTTACGAAAAGATCTTGTTCCGACTTGACTGAAGCTAATGGATTTTTTATCGCAAGAGACATCTCGAAACTTCTTGTACCCGTGAGGCCAAGGACATTCTAATACTTGAAATTCAGCGGAAAGACATCTCAAGCTATGCCATCACTTCATGGATGCTAGGACCGTGGGAAATTGGTCGAAATGAATGACTAGATTATTCAGGTATCTAGGTTTAAACTACAACTAAAAAAATAATGCTCTGTCAAAAAACTAGGCCAATCATATAAATCGGTGAGTTGGTTCAAATAGTGACTTGCTGGTCTCAAGATCTAATAATTATCTCCTTTCCCTCAGCTCAGATGGGTACATGGGAGACCGCAGAGTAAAAAAAAAAATCCCATTTGTGCATAATGCAAGTCTGATTTTTTAAAACAACGCTTTTTTTAATAGGGAAAAAGAAAGTCTCAACTGGGAGCCATTACAATATCGATTGTATTTTATTCGCGATTTTGGATTGAAGTCCTTTGTCGAACCAGTGTTGTGAAATTTTAGTTCTTTCTGCACAAATGCTGTTATTATAATATAAATTCTGTTAAGTAATTTCTATTTATTTCGATTATCAATTCAATACGATACTGGACTTTTAACACCCAATAATGCAAACATATGGTTAAAAGCTGTATCTTTCATGAAAAACGCTGAAAATGTTATGACTTGCATCCTCTTATTGCCGGTCTGCCCCCTCGTCTCTTCTTCCTTTCACTGTCGACACTGAAGTATCAAATAAAAGCAGTGACTTTTGAAAGATACATACAAGGCTATTAATAGGGATAAGAAATTAAGAAAGAATGTACATCAATAATATTAGGTTCAATCATTGAGCGAAATTAAAAAAAAAATGATAATCAGAGAACATCTGTGGCGTGTTTCTAATGCTTTTACGCAGACGTTATTTCCTGCAATCACCGGCATTTTTACTTTTCATAGTCATAATTATCTATAGTTACACTAGTTTTTGCATATCTCTCTCTCTCTCTCTCTCTCTCTCTCTCTCTCTCTCTCTCTCTCTCTCTCTCTCTCTCTCTCTCTCTCTCTTTTTCAGTCTTTATCCCTCACCCTCCCCTCTCCTCTTTCTCTCTTTATTCTTTCCATTTCAAATCTATTTTGTCTCTTATCTCACTCCTTCTCTCTATCTCTATCTTCTTTAAAACCACTCACTGTGCAGGAATCACGTTTACCCAAGTTGAGCTCCCAATATCAGTCGACCGATAGAAATAAAAAACAAAAAGAAAGTTAGAAAAATAATAATCATAGTAAAGAATATAAAGAGAAAAAGAGAGAAAAACAAAAGAAAGGAAGGGGGAGATAGAAATTTATATCTTAAAGAAAACATAGCAAGCAATGATACAGGGAAGGGAAATTTTTTTTGGTTGTTATAACTTTCCTGAGCCTTCACCGAGCAAAGTAAGGTATATTGACTAGTATTCATATAACCTTATCTGTTTAGCCCATAGCCATAGCTCTAGAGTTTCAATGGATGTCTTGCAACACTAGCCGAAAGGCAACGTTTTTTATGCAGCAGTACGAGAAAATCTTTTTCTCTTGGTTTAGAGATGATGTTTTATAATTTGTGATATTGGTATTCTATAACATGTTATGTATAGTTTTAATATACAGGTGGTTTGATACGCAAATAAATAGATACAAAGATTGATAGACTGATTGATAAATAGACAGATAACTATATGAAACATCTTCCTCTTTTTTCGTTTTTTTTTTTTTTTCTTCTTTTTTCGGATTATTAAATGTTTAAGAAGAATTATAAATTAACTGACAATAAAGACAGTACATGCTGCATCTACAGCTTTTTTTGTAATTGTCTTCTATTTTCTTTTTTTAACACGATAAGAACCTGCATATATTTCATTTACGAAAAGGATAATCAAGCATTATGTGCCCCAGAGCTGAACATTCTGCAAATCTATCTGAGAACAGGTTTTTATGCAAAAAAAAATTACACCGCGTAGTTTGAAATCCTGAGCTCTGACCAATATCCAAAGTATCAAGAACGTGTCTTAGATGACATGAGCTTCTGTAAATAGACTTATCACAGTACAGAAGGGTTGTTTTTAACAACGGTTACTGTTCTATGTTGGCTCCTCACACTACTTAATGTGATTTTGACAACAGGTGCTACCGTCAGAAGATTAACCACTGCTCTGCATTGACCTTTGTGCAAAATTTGACATATGTTTTTTCTGGCAATAACTCATCTAATTTAAGAGTAAAACTTTTAATATTTTGACATAAGGTGCGTCTTTGAAATGAACTTCCATGTTTACAAATTATTAATTTATAAATTAAGTCGATACATACTCGCATTGTTGGACCTCAGGGAGTCACTTGAACCTCTGTGTTTTTTTAAATTTGATTTTTGCCGTTTGATTACTAGACTCTTGGGAAATTTTGTACTAAACAATACTTTATATTGTCTAGCAGGTCTTATCTAAACCAAAAAGCCAACACGATGTTTATGATTTTAATAGCGTTTACCATTTTGTTATAGTGATACAGTAAACCAACAACTAGACTTTTGATATTCTAATGCCACTTTTATGTTTAGTGCGGTTAGTTTTAAGATAAAAAAAAGACACATGATATGAGAAATTAATAGAGCAATTAACACAAAACGGGACTGTCCATAAAAATTAGTTGGACGTCTACAACTGTTTAATCCTTTAATTAGTCAATCAGTGTTTCGAAAAATCCAAATATTATTACAATTAATTTTTTACCTGTAACCATGTATACCAATATACAATACGAGGATATCTATGTGTGCCAGAGACATCAGTTGTTAGATGGTTGGACTGACAATAAAGTTATGGGTTCAAACATCGCCAGCGACATCTGGTGGTGGTTCCCTACTAATCAACCCTATCTTTGGCTTCATGGAAAGCTATTTGTTTCAAAAAAAAAATTCAAAACCATTCATCTAGAAATTTAGAGGAGCGAAAACTCTCTAAAGAAAAATAAGCTCTGTGCTAGTGGGAACTAAAAAACAAGAAAAGAAAAAGACGATATTATCTGGGGGTAAAAGAAATCCTTGATATTCCTTTCTGATGTAAACAAAAAATATTCCAAGCATAACTGTCATTTAATTACTTTGAAATTGATTTTCTGCCGCCGTGAAAGAATTGTTTCTTCACAAATTTTGACTGGTTTTGTATCATTCTTAAGGCAGACAGACTAAATGAAACTGTTGTGAAACAAAATATTTCTATTTCCCAATGCATATTGACTGGAGCTCAGTGTCTGCAATTTTCCCCATGAATACCTGTGGTCTGGTAGCGTGGGTAGCTAAATTCAATATTTTGTTTTAAATGTCCCAGCCTGAAACAAGAAGAAAGCGACCAAGATTTAAATACAGGTGAAGGCCGCACCGGATGTAGCAGGAGAATCAGTGTAAAAGGGTTGGGGCCATCAGACAGGCAGACAAATAGTTAGGACCAGTGAAAGGCAGAAAAAGGGAGGAAAAAGTTAAATCTTTGAACTTGCTTGTATTGTTTAAATGTTAAATGAATAAATTTGATCATGCTCTTTCTCTCTATCTCTCTCTTTCACTTCTCTCTTTCCATCTATCTGTCTCTTTTAATTTAATTGTTACAGCCCATTTCTTTTTTCACATCCTTTCAGGCCTACACCTTACTCGCTTTTATTTTTATTAGTACTGTTTTTCCCCCGGAAAAGTGTGTGTGTGTGTGTTTGTATGTGTGTGGGGGGGAACGAGGGAATGAGACAGGTATTTACCTTTTTCAATGTCTGCATTAACCTATGAGCAAAAATGCCCAAATTTTTATACTTTTACCCTCATTTAGAATAGGAGACATAGATAGGAGGGATGCGTGCCAAAATCTGTCAGAGAACTGTTAGTGTCTCATAAAAATCGTTCTTGTGGCACGCTCCCTGCAATATTTCACTGAACTAGAAAACTCTCCAGTACTCTTTTTAAATGATGCTGTTGAACACCAGGCACGCTCAAAATGGTATCTCCAGGCCTCCTGATGGTGTCTCTCAATTTATTAAGTATCAATCTTCTGCGGTAGCTCCTCGCCGCTGGCTAGGTTGCCTCTCTTTTACAGGAAAGTGGCTCCCTACCTCTCTCTTGCTCTATTTATCTTTCTCCTTTCCCCTATCTTTATCCATTTTTCTTTCTTTCTTATCTCGCTTTCTCATTACTGGGATTTATTTTTATCTATTTTTTTTTTAGTTTTAAGTTAATAGATGATTTATGGCCAATTAAACATTAGATTCTAGCTTGATTATTGAAAACTAGGAAACGAAACATCTTGTTTAAAGTAAATGTCATGCTCTTGAAATGAAATTAACGAAGCTAATAACATATTCGCTGAATTTTCATTTTTTTTTTTTTTACTATCGAAACGATAATCTCGCATGATATCAAAAAGAAAAAGGTGTCCTGAAACTATTGCAATTATATTTTATTACAATCCTTTTAGTAGATCTCACACCATCGAACTATCTTCACGCAAGAAACAAACGCATGTTGAAAGAACTCGTGGTGTAAAGTTCCTGATTTCAAAAAACGAAGACGTGTGTGGAGATTTCAGGGTTTGATAACAGGGGTGACTTCTGATCGCTTGGACTGAGACTCCCTGTAATTTTATTTACCAGACGCGACAGAAAGATATAGGCAAAACTAACAACTTTTTGAGTTGGTGGAAAAAAAAATTAAAAAGTAAAATTTTTGTTCGTCCTTTAGCAGAAGTTGTGTCTAACTTTCATCTTATAATTTCTTTGAAAAGCATAATCAACTGAAAAAAAAGTTAAGTGGTAGAAAAAGTTTTGCAACTAAAGGAAATCTTGGACTTTCAGCAAGAACGTGTTTAAACTTTAAGAATGTGTGCAATAGCTGTTTATTTCTGGCCTCCTTGTTGCTCGTTAAGTGGACCCGTTAGTCAAGAGGGTCTTTGAACAGAGTGGGAAGAGACTTCGGGGTGGACAGGATGGTTGACTTAATCATTTTTAAGATTCGTGACTGGGTCATATACTTGGATATAATGCCCTGTAACATTAATAAATTTACAACAACAAAAAATTGAGGAAGTGGTTTGATTCAGTGCGTGAATAATAGAAGACTTTAAATGGCTAATATTTATTGAAACGCTTGCTTACTGGGCAATACAAAAGGATTAATACAGTCATGTTGTGGCTGTTTCTGAGATACGCCTGACGCTAATGAAATGTGTTCTTTTGTCATAAGATGAGGTAACAATTTTTTAAACAAACTCGTGAGTAACTTTTTTTTTTTATTTAGGCTATTGCGACATTTATCTTCATATATTTCTAAAGTTTCAGTAATTTTGTTGGGCATTGTGTGCTGTGATGAAAAATTAAGACCAGATTAAAATCTCGACTCTTCGCAAATTGTTAAATACCAGAAGTAACATGATATTTTTACTCCATATTTTATCGACAAGTAAAAGATTTTACTAGCAGTATGTATCGCCTTGTGGCATCACGACTGTACTAAGTCCAGGATCCTTTTTAACCCAATTAGGATAATGTTACTGTTATGCGACAGTAAACAATAAGGTCGTAAAGGAGGGAGTGACATCTTTACATTTCTCTACGCTACATCTTTAGTCCTATAATCCAACGCTTTATATCATATGTGTAACAGTTCACGAAAATACAAATCCAACAGGATTAAGAGACGAGCTGGGCATTCTGTTGAAAATGTGGCGAAGGAAAGATCTACAGATATAAATCCTCCATATTGTTTTACCTGAAGGACGTCTTTGGTTGTGGCAGAATAAGTTTGCAACGAGATGTTTGAATGGGTGAAAATGTGAAAATTAAGTAAATTAATTTAGTAAAAGGTGAGATTTACTTAGTTAGAGGTTAAAAGTTAATTTAGTCAGATATTTATGAGGGAGGCAAAAGAGAGAGAGAAATAGCGAGAGAGAGAGAGAGAGAGAGAGAGAGAGAGAGAGAGAGAGAGAGAGAGAGAGAGAGAGAGAGAGAGAGAGAGAGAGAGAGAGAGAGAGAGAGAGAGAGAGAGGCAGACAGACAGGCATGCATACATACATACATACATACATAAAAAGATACTTACAGATAGACAGACAGATTGAGGAATCATCGGAATATTGTAAGACGGAATGCATGAAGAAGGTTCAAAAAAAGGCTACATAAAAATTTCCAAAGGGCATTCAATGTAATTTCTCACCTTCACAATCTTGCAATTTACTGCGGCTATAATTGGTAAAACAATGATTGTTACAGAAATTAAATAAAAGAAAGACATATATGTGTTTGCTTCGACCAAGACAACATAATTAACCTGTGAGACAATTTACTAATTTTCAAAGCATAATGGGTCGGTAATAACTTTATGAATTTTTAAATCGTGCTATAAAGCGCGCAATTTTCGTGATTATTAGTTTGATACTATAAAAAAAACTGGAAGTCTAGACACGTTGAAAATGTGAACTGGGACCTAATGAAATCGAACGAACCACAAAGATTACATTGGATGTGTTTTAGGGATTTTATTTAAGGCAGAGAAAAATGTGTTGACTTTTCATCTTGAAAAAGAAAAAACCTTGACACTTTTGCATTATTTCCGGCTCTAGAACTTGTGTCTCCTGTTCCAGTATGTCCGTTGTAAAAGAAATGACTCACTCCAAGTTGATGGTTACTTTGTTTACAAACTGTGTCGTTTGTGTCAGGTTTTCTTCTTTGTTTTTTTTTTTTACAATCATTTTGAGGTATTAGAATTTTGGAGAACTTTTTTTCTAATCTTCAAAATTGGTTTTCAAATTACAAGATTTATAGCCTTGACGCTCTAAAATAAACATTCATTTCAATTGCTATTCTTTAAAGTGTGAGGTTAAAGTAAAGTTGGATCAATCATTGACAGTGAAATTGAATAGCAAGCGGAATAAAATACTTGAAAACTTCTAAATTTCTGAATAGCGTTTCTTTTTTTTGCTGCTGTTATTAAATAGAAGCTGGTGATTGACACATTGTTGGTTGAGGGGGCGTGGACTTTAATAGACAATCAGTGGAATAATTCCGCATCAGTTTCACTAACAGTGTGAATAATGGACCATTATGAGTGTCTCTTTACGATAGGTGATGTTCCCAACGGATTTGTAGTTCAAACAAAATAAGAACACAGAAAACTCTGGCTTCCTTTAATACTTTATCAAAACTATTCAGAAAGTTTAGAGAATCTTACAGAGAAGTTGATTCTGAAAACATGAAAGAGTTCTAAAAAAAAAATAACTATCACAAACGTGATTATTAAAGAAACCGTACTTAATGTTATGCTTCTTCAAAAAATATAACTACTATAACTTCATAAATAGTCCAACAATTTTGGTCTAGTTTTTTAGTTGCTATCAACGAGTAAGGAAATTAAACAACGAGCAACGAAACATTTTTTAATTGTCTTTAAAGGCTTTTATGTCCTCTTTTTCATGCTACATAAAAAAGCTTTATTCTCTATCTGATGATAATTATTTGAGTTCAAATTGCCCTTTATAATCATTATTATTGCAACGAAGACAAGAGAAATCTCATCAATAACTCGGTGTTTCCTTTTGACTCTTTGTATTTTTGTTTCATCGGTCGGTCTTGAGGTTGTGATGCTTCTGTTATCCTTTCGATTCCATTTTATATCAGGAGTATCTGGGAGTTCAGGCCTAGCTACACCAGTCTCAGACTCTATCGTTGCATTTTATAATTTTAAATTCAGATTTTGTATCACTGCAACCTACGATCCGATACGAGTTAGTCTGCATGTGTAAAAAATGTGTCGGTGTTCTCTGCCGAACATTTTCTAAGTTCTTTCAAAACCGGTCCGAATAATTTATATGTGTTCATCACTCAACAAGCTAAAGGGCACCGAAAATGAGTGCGATCTCTCAGCCTTAAGTTGTTGTTTTGTTTGTTTTTTATGTTGTTTTTTTATTTTTTTGTTGTTTTTTTTTTTTTGTTATTTTTTTTTTTTTTTTTTTTGTTCTATTGATTTTGAGTTGGCGCTATGTTTGGGATCGATTCTGGTATTCCATCCTTTTTTCATTAATGGCTTGAATGTTAAGAACCTTAGGTCATTGACCGACTTCTTGTTTCTGCTTCTATTGCCCTACTACTACTACTACTACTACTACTACTACTACTACTACTACTACTACTACTACTACTACTACTACTACTACTACTACTACTACTACTACTACTACTACTACTACTACTACTACTACTACTACTACTACTACTACTACTACTACTGCTATTACTACTACTGCTACTGATGCTGCTGCTGCTACTTCTATTATTACTACTTCTTTCCCTACTGTAGGATGATTATATCTACGACTACGTCTAGTCTTAATCATTATCATGCGGGTTTTGGTCATCATTTGTTAAAATGGAATATCATTTCTTTCCAGTTTCAATGCTCAGATTCAAATCTCATTCCGAACCATGCTTAGATAGAATTGCATAAAATGTTGTGGTTTAACTTTTTTTTAGCCTTATTGCAGCATCCACTTAAAAAACGAGATTGAAACAAAACACGATGAAAACAATTGTTTTAAAAAATAGTTAATAGTGGATTAAAATCACCGACCATTGTTGGTTTATGTTTATCACATTGTTGGCTTCCTCACTAACAGTGATTAGAATGATGATTCAAAAGTAACAAAGGCAAAGAATTATCGTGACCTTAAGCCTTTAAATCAATATGCGACTGATTCAAAAGAGTTACTGGAACAGATACAATCTATTTAATGGAAGTACCTAAGAAATGTTAGACGCTTCACTTTTGTGTTCAAAGATGCATTTATCGAAGAAAGGAGACCTACGCTCCTATCAGAGAATAAGATCTAGTGGGCTGCAACAAAACAAGGATATCTGGTTCTAGGTGATATGGAGCCAAGTTTCGAAACCAGATGAATTCCACATATGACATTTTAATATAAACATTACTCCAGAATAAGAAATCATGAAATTCAAATTCAATCGATGATACTGTTGCAGCCTTATCGATAACAGGATATGTATCTACAAACAACTGAAGTGAAAGTGAAACCGGTCTTTTGAAGTGGACTGAATTCTGTATAAAACAGATAAATAAAGAAATAAACACTAACGCAATATCAGAGAAATCAATAAAAAAATATCCTTCTATCATTATTCTGTCTGTATTGCCCGCCCATCGGAAACATCACATATTTCTTATTATATTCAACTCGATTTCTGCCATGTCATTTTTTCCGCTCCTTGGGATTTCATTTTTTATTAGCAGCAAGGTCGGATCTAGGGGAATGTGTGTGTGTGTTGGGGGGGGGGGGGGGTGCTTAGGGTGCTTTAACAACTCCGAAAAAAGAGGTTTCAAGAAAAACAAATTTTCAGTTTTTAGAATACATGTATATTATTTTCTTTGAAATGTGCGCAAAAAATATAATGCATGTTCACGTCTTGTTCGTGTTCATATATAAGATGAAAAGTCTTGCCTTTAAATACCCTCAAAACCCGTGCCAAATTCATCAAAATACACCGATTTGCACCTTTTTTTTTTCTAAACTTTCTCGGGGGGGGGCGCTCACTACCCTCCTAGAGGCACGCTTGTGGCTTATCCACTTCAATGAATGGACCCTAATACAAATCTAAGCGCACCTCCCTCCCCCTTCTTTCAGAACACTTTGATCCAGCCCTTATTTGTTTGCAAATTCAATACTTGCTTTTAGATATTATTAAATGAAAATTTGTAGCTATCGGATTAATTTATTGACATAAAAAAATCAGAAATCCAATCATGATCGACAAACTTGAATACAGTAATTGGAGGTGAGAAGGAGAAGAAGAACGGTATTGTTGATGATAGTGGTAAGCAAAAGTCTCTAAAACGATCTGCGGCTCGATTTCATTAAAAATTTTAATTATGTGTCTTAAATGATTCTGGATAATGCTATTAAATATGGAAAAATATAGGGGTCTGATTGAAAAAAAAAACCACCTAATCCTATTATCCCCCCTCACCACATAGCTGCAGTGGAGCCGTTGAGTCAACCATAGAATGTTAAGAAAAATTCTTGCTTAACTTTCGTAAAAACAGCTTAGCTTCTAAGAATTTATGCGGACGTAGATTTTTGTGCAAACCCTTACCAAGGCGGTATGAGACCATGCCAAACGATGAAGTAAAAGGAAGTCAAGGATAGTTGACCAAAGATGTGTTCTAGTATTCTGAACATTAATTTGATACCATTAAGATGGAGTTGAAGCAGTAAACGAAACGATAGGAATGGCGCACTCTTTAAAAAATGGAACTGATGCCCTTGAAATACTGCTAAGCTGCTCGTAAAAGATCAACCGAGGATGAAACCTCGTGGGAGTCTGAACCTGGTCGAAACTTAATTAGATGGATTAACTTTGTCCGTGGTCTGGAGAGATAATGTCGTTTTAATACAGGCCATCCAAGCCAAGGGAATATTTGCTCTTGAACCGAGTTTATATGGGAAGAATGAATTAAGCTTTCTCTAATTAATGCCATGTTATAGAACTGACGTAATATACTTTTATTTGAACTTAAAACAATTTCAAAGTCAAGAACCATTAATTATGGTTAAGCTCAACTGGTACATGGTGCTCAAATAATGAATAACAAAACAGAACAAAGGAGAGCTACGAAATACGGCTTTCCCCTATCTAAAGGCCATGGAAGTGTACTTTTAACCCTACACGCAGATTTACCATTATCAAGAGCTTACAGAGTTGTCTGGACGTGTTGTTACAGGGATATTATTACTGTAGTCTACTTGTGTGTGTTTCATCAACACCTGACCATGGTGTGGACAATACCAGTTTCAAATTAGATCATTAGCTTTTGCAAGCTGGAGTTCTTGGGCTATACATGCCAGAAAAGATAAAAACAGACTAGTGAGAAGGTGTTGGGAAATATTATAATTATATGGACCGGGAAGGATGACGCATTGATTTCTCGCCCTATTTACATTAAAATATCCTTTAATAACAAAACTGTCTTTCGAAGAGGGCTGTATGTAAGAATTAAGAGATCATCACAGTCACATTGGCTTTTCTATTTAATTGTAGTTGAATAAAACAAAGTACAATGAGTAGAGCTACTACTTTTATTTGGTTTCTATTAGTGAACTAATATATAATCCATACTTGAAGCGAATATGGCGAATGAATTATCAAAGCATTGCTAATCATATCGCGTCGCTCTTCACCCCAATTATAGAATTAAACTTCACAATACTAACTACATCACCTATTTGCCGAGATATTTGGTGAATCTTACACTTGGCATGCAGGTAAATTAAAAAAAAAAGGCTGCACGGTATATATTCGCCTGTTGAACAATTCATTTTGAGCACAATCTTTACACCAAGAATTTAATGTGAAACTATTCTCTATCGTGAGCATATCATTTCGTGGCTGAGTTGCTACCATCACAAGAAAAGCAATCTGTTTATTTTGTAATTAATGGATATCTTCCACTCACTCGTTAACTTTGTAGACTGTAGATAATTTTACACTGCTTAAGGTTGAACTAGGATTAGGTGTTTTGTATCTCTGTATAATGGTGTACATTTTAAACTTTTCTGCAAGCGATCCTTTTAACCCGTACATAAAATATTGTTTCGTTTTTCGACTTGATTATAGATGCATTCCGACGCGATACTGATATTCACAAAACGGGCTCTTCATACCTGTAAATCTTTAAATAGTTGAACTCTTCGGTCGATTTCTATAACTTGAAAAAAGCCATTATAATCGAAAGGAATCCTCGATGACTTAACTCTCATTTCGTATTTACAATGAACCCTAATCCTAAGCGACTTGGGCGATTCACTCCAGAGAAACAAGTTTGCTTTTGGCTGCTCATTCTGTGTTCACGAATCCGTTTTTTATTTTTTATTTTTTTTTTTGTTTGTTTCATTTTATTTCTTCGCAGCCTCCCAGATTTAAGCCCTAATGACCACGCGATTTTGCTCGTCCGTCCTGAATGCGGTGTTGCTGTCATCACCAGAGAGATTCATTAGTGATCCTGCTGTTGTGACACAGTGGACCAAAGTAGCAGTCTCGGATTGTTATGTCAAGCTTCAGACGGGTCTCTGACTTCAGATCTGGATTTCTATTTTCCTTGAACCATAAATATTCTCTCTTTCTCTCTCTGTCTCTCTTTCTCTCTGTCTCTCAGTCTCTCTCTCTCTCTCTCTCTCTCTCTCTCTCTCTCTCTCTCTCTCTCTCTCTCTCTTTGTAATTTCACCCATTCCTTACTTTCCAGTTAAAGCTAATGCAATAAATGAAATGTTAACATAATTAGAGCTGTCGGTGATTTAAAAAATAAGCAAGGAAGATTCTTCAATGTCTTATCATGAAATATTTATTGTCATTTTAAAACTTTAAAAAAAAAAATGAAAAAAGTCACGTCTGTGCAGAAAAAAAGCAGTATTTGTCGTGTCAATCTTCAATATAAAAGTAATTTTTGTCAAGAAAGAGCACGTACTGCAAAATTAATGTTTTGTCTCTTTCCTCTCTAAACCAACTTCAAAACAAACGGGCAATTTCAGTTCCCTAAGCTTAGTCTTTAAACTAAAATCAGACAGTCGAGAGTGGAGATCAGTTACTCAAATATCTTTTACACGTGTCCACACAATTTCCTGCAAATGTGTCTGAGTTCAGCCTCTCTCCCTCAAGATTATAGGACAAATACGAAGCTCGAGAAGTGCCTCCTATCTAGGCTATTTCCTTATGTAGATCACAGGCCTATTTTGCTTTCTCTGAGAATGATGTCTATCAAAGAAAAGTTATTTTTGGTCACCTTTCAAAAAATAAGATAAATTCCTTATTTGAAATTACGAGAATACTGTTGTTAGCTCACAAAAAATGTAACTTAGAAGATAACATGAAATCCTGATGTGCTATGTTTATTTTTTATGAATTCTTCCTAACTTTCATAAAAACATCTAACACATGTGAAGAAATTTACAATTTAGTTATTGCAAGTACAGTTTTTCAGAAAAAAGTTACTAATGCCCAGGAAGCACAAGATTCACCAAAATTTTACTTCCATTTTATTTGAGGAAGCATGGAATCATTGTCATATGGACTGTGCTTATGCTTATTCTGCCGATTTTAGCCTTAAGAATTGATGGTCAGAATTTTTCTTCTAAAAAATTCAGTCTCATAAGGGGCTCAGATCCTGATTCTCTGATGCCATTTATTTTTTTTTAATTAAAAATGCTATAAAATATAGAAAAGGTATCAATCTTCTATTTTCAGACATATTATTGAAATTAAGTCCTCCTCTCTTTTATAAGTTATTCACGTTTTTCAAAATTAAAAAAAAATATATATCCCCCAATTTATGTAAAGTTGCATCATAAAAATAGATGCAATATCCTTTTTCATGGAGTGAACCCGTCCGAAATAGTTGACTCTTCTTTTTCAAGAAACACAAGGGTCATTATATGTATATTTTAGCCTTCATTCTATGGCCACATACTGATATATCATCACCTCTTAGCTAAAGCGTGACATCCTCAAAGAGTGGGCTGTCAGCTTATCTGCACTACGCTAATCGATAACAATAAGGACAATAAGCAGGTGGGTGAGGACGTTAATTGTGGCATCTGGCGTGGACATGTTCCACATCTGTCTAAATTCCGCATGAGCTGTTGCTGTGTCAAGAAAAGCTGTGGGCAGAACAGTTCACTGAAGGTATTCCTTGTTTCTGTGAGTTGTAAATAGATTCTACATTTTAAGAATTCCACAACGTTCCTTCGTGTGCATGGAAACAAGTAGTTACTGCTATAAGCCGAATAAGGTAAATAAGTCGCTATACAATATTAAGGGAAAAATAGAGAGCTTGAAATTTAAAATTTTATTTGTTGTTTTTTTTTTTCGTGGGGAGGGTGGGAGGGGGTACAGGAAAGACTTTTCATGTTACTCAACAACATTTTACAAATCATTGCTTTGAATCAACTTATTATGATACAATTGGTTCAATTGAGAACAATCTACGAGAATTCGTTATAACAGGATGAAGCTAGTTAAATATTGCAAAGGCATCATATAACACCCATGTACTATATTACCCGCAACCTCTTTTTCAACCTCTATTTCTTTTTCTTTGTCTGTCTCTCCCTTTATTTTTACTTTACTTTCCCACCTTCTCTCTCCCTCTCTCTCTCTTTTTTTCTTTCTTTCTTTCCCTCTCTCTCGCTCTTTCTCTCTCTCTCTCTGTCTCTCTCTTCTCGCTTACTTCTTCGAATTCTTGCATTATGCCCTGTTCTCATTTTCTCTCTCTCTGTCTCTCTCTGTCTGTCTTTCTCTCTCTCCTCTCTATCTCTCCCTCTCTCTCTCTCTCTCTCTCTCTCTCTCTCTCTCTCTCTCTCTCTCTCTCTCTCTCTCTCTCTCTCTCTCTCTCTCTCTTTCTCTTTTCCTCTAGTTTCCTATCTCCTGCATTAGTTTTCGATCCATCTCTCAATGTCTAAAAATACACAAGAGTTCAAATCTTTGCCCTGGTTAACCCAGATTTCAATTTTCTATTCCCTTATTCTCACCTCCATCACCGTTGCTTCTTATAAAACCTGAATTCATAAAATCATACTTCAACAGAAAGACAGATATTAAAGAGATATCGGCGAAACATTGATGAGCGGTGGACCTCTTGACCTATGTGCAAAATGCCTTTAATGGCCTATCGAGTGTGGAGTGCTATCAAGTATTAGTCTTGCTCCACACAACCATCGACTATAGAATGTAATATTAAGGTTATAATACAATTACATTTTTTTTCTTCTTTTCTTTTATCTCTTTGCTATGTTTATACGATTACTTCTTGGATCTGAATCAATAAAACCCTCTTATTTACATAGTGTCTTAGAATTATACATTTTATTTCTACGTCAGTATTCAACTTTGCATAATAGCTAAGTACAGAACGATCCAAAGTTTGCAATATATAAAAAGCTTCCGAATTCGCTTAGCAGTATTGCATATCATTAACCTTATACCATACATTGCAGAGAAGACAATTTCCTTATGACTTAACTTCGTCAGATTCTATGAAATCAAAGGTTAAACTTTTCATTTAAGACGAGGAATTAAAAGCTAAGAATATACGCGATGTTTATTCTCAACTAGTATGTCTTGCAAGAGCTAATCATATGAGTGAAGCTGTCAATGGTTCAGAAAGTAACTGGTTAAGATAAGGTCAATGTTTCGAGTAACCTGTTAAAAGAATACTCCGAGCCACTAATGACTGATTTTAGCCTCAGAATTGGGCGAATAAAAATCACTGCCGCTGGATTCTGAATAAAAACCTCTACCGCAGGATTCGACTAAAAATAAAAACACTACCGCAGGATTCGGCAGGTATGGCCCTATTACAGATAGATCTAAAATATCTAAGGTTCTCGTCACCAAACAATACTCAAAAAGCGCTTTTACAAAAAAAAATAGATTTCAAGCAAGGCTCACTCACAGCGGCTCGAGAAAAGATATTTCCTGTTCTACTGTGCTTAATGGAAATGAACTCAAGTATGTAACTTCCTCAATAGGAGGATGTCAAAATATTATATTCTCTAGATTACCTCAATATGATAGTCACCTTAAATATATTTTCCTAATTTCATGATGTTTAGTGATAAATTAGTCTCCAACTCAATCAAGCACTGGTAATTCAAAATAAATCATGTATCCAGAGCGATATCGGGAATTTGGCAGATTATGTTTACCTTTTGCACTGTCTGCCATTTCTTATTTAATCGAATAAAAAAGCCAACTAAAATTATGTATAAATAGGTCTATGTAACTATCCATTGTTTAATCACCTTACTTTCTATCTATCAACCAATCTGTCTATCTATTTATCATTCTATTATGTATCTAATAAATTACTGCTCTCTTTATGTACCTCTTACTTTCTTTAACTCTTTCCCATCTTCAGCTGTTCATGTTTGACTCCTTTTTTACAAGAATTTTCGAACGTCGTGATATTCAGTCGTCCCATAGCAAGTGTCATATTTTCTGACAGCGGCAAACGTGGCTGTTTCCTTGATCAAAATTCCATTCAATAAGTTCAAGAAGGTGAGAACAAAAACTGCACTGATCGGATTCGCTGTACGCCAACCCAGGACAGCCTTGGGGTTGATTTTAACGCTTTTAAATGGTTCCCTTGCCTTAGAATTAAGGATTGAGATTCTCTCCCTTTCACGAAGTCAATTTTGAAAGAAGAAATATAAAATCTGTTTTGACAGTTGATCATGATATGGACGGAGATGAAAATGGGTCTGATATTAAATCGATCCTCTATTTTCTGTTATAAGGATGAAAGCAAATTTCGATAACGTTATGTGTGCAATTTTACTGTACTTTTATAATTGAAAAAAAAAACCTCTAGCTCGCATATCATGCTTAAGGTTTTAAAAAGAGCAAACGGGCTGAGGTGACACTAAGAGTAAAATTGAAAACTGAAAAAATAAACTTAGGTTCGCTTGTCAGGAGAGAAAACACAACAAGCTTAACGCCTTCCTTCTATTATTTAAAAAAAAAGTTTGGAAATTATGAAAGGATGTTGCATCTGGATTTCATTGAAGTAATAAAGAATCGACACTAGCAAAAACGCTGGAGACTGACTCTGTGGGTCTGAGCAGAAAATCATTCGAAAGGCTGCACCGTTATACAGAAGAGATAGGAAAATATAAACAGTTTGTACTATAATTTAGATAAATAAATTTATCTTGAATGAAGTTTGTTCCCCCCCAAAAAAAAAAAAAAAAAAAAAAAAAAAGGGAATAAAGGCATGTCAGTGCTACACTGTACCTAGGAAACAATATTTCTGAGACTATAAAATGGATATACAGATAGTTTTTGTAATGAGAATGACGATGATGATCAACATCATTATTTTCATCGTTATTATCACCTTTCTCGTCTTCCTCATCATCATCATCATCATCTTTATCAATATTATCATCAACAACCATCAACATTCCTTGAATTAATGTTAGAGAAGCATCGTTTGTAGTATGTTTCAAAAGTTTCTCGAGTTTCTTTTTGCCTCAAATCTAGACTGCCTCATTTTTGTCATGAAGTGAACAATATCTAAATCTTATCTCTCTGAATAAAAAAAAAATGTAAGTAAAGAATTTTCAGAGCCTAGTCGGCTTCATTGAATAAGAACATTTAAAAAAACGTCAGCAATAATTTTACACGAAAAATCTTTTTGCTGCTCATGAAATCTACAATTCTTTTCACTATTTAATTTCGGCATTTGAGGCTTTCGCTTCGCTTTATATTTTCAGTACTGCAGCTCGGTTTGTTTTTTGAAAGGTAGCAATTATTTAGGTAGGTCGAGATTGAGTTTCTTTATTTTTTTCTTTGCTTTAAACTGCCTCCGAATATTCTTTTCACATTTCCCCTTTATGAATGCTTTTGGTTTCCCCTATTACTGAACTTCACAATAATAAGTCATGATGAATGAGAAAATATATAAACTTTATATATATGATTATATTCTTGAACTAGCTTTTTGAAAGTTATTAATTGAAAATTGGGATTATATTTTCTGGCACAATATTAATTTAGATTTTGTGAGGGATCATCCCCAAAGAAATTATGTTATAAACGTTCTCTTTCATTTGCTATGCGAGAGACGTTCAATAAACAAGGCACTCAATGTATTTTACTGACTTAATTTCAAATAATCAGAATTAACAAATTTGAACCTTTTTTATCGCTTTATTTATAAAGTATCCTGGGGTTTTCCGATTCAATAAAAATGGAGTGCGTGTGTTTTTCAAAGACTCACTAAAACCGTTTTAATAAATAACAATTTAGATCAAATCAGAATCCGCCCACTTCTTCTTAAAATCGGTTAACTTGTTTTGATATTTTTGAATATCTATTTGTCTAATGTCTATAAATCTCTGAGCATTTAGGCTGAGAAATGAATATTCAAAGTGCTGCACTTTTGCAATAACCTATTTCAAAATGAGGACAAGGGTTTTCTGGTAGAAATGTATCCAATAAGATCAAAGAAGCCTTTTTGTACAAAGATCTTTATTTTGTAGTTTGATTACGCTACGAAAGTAAAAAAAAATCCCAAGAAATCGGTCAATGGTGAAATTAAAGTCTTTTGAACTATATGTTGCAGTGTCTGTGGAAGAAGCTATGGTTTAAAACACTGTTTTATCGAAAGTACTGTTTAGGAATGTAAAATATTACTTATTACTACTCCATATTAACATTCGCAAGAAAATTCAGGATTGACATCAAAGCAGGTAATTTGTGGAAATATAATACGGAGTAATTTATGAACAATCATTTGTGTGTCTTGAACAATCAAAGAAAAATGTAAAACGAATGAACTTTTTTTTAGATTTCATGAGTGTATGAGGTTCATCAAGAAAGTAAAAGAAACTCACGCATGTAAAGAGGAAACCCAGATATTTATCGTTAAACTTCTTGGGCTTTCGTTAACACTGAAGCAAAAAAGAAACAGAAAGTTGATAGCGCCAGAATGTGAGGGGCGGTTTCTAAACTTAGATAAAATGAGTCAAAATTATTGATAATATCAATTAGAAATCTTAATAAAATGTTTCCGTTACTTGAAGATAAATATTGTATTTTTGTTTGATCACATCAAATCTTAAGTTCACTATACAAATTTATTATTTTCTCCTATGTTTCTTGAAAACAGATGTTTATGGCATAAAGAGTCTACAACATCAGTAACATTTTGCAAGATTTTTAAACAATTTTATGTAATATCAAAAGTGAAATATTTAAAAGAGAGAGAGAGAGAGAGAGAGAGAGAGAGAGAGAGAGAGAGAGAGAGAGAGAGAGAGAGAGAGAGACAGACAGACAGACAGACAGACAGACAGACAGAAATAGAGACAGACAAAGATAGAGAAAGAGAGGAAAGAGAGAATTTTAGAAAGCATGGGAAAGAAAATGCATTTAAAAAATAGGTTTTCAATAAATATGAGATCACTGATTTCTGCTTGACCCCGTGGCTTTTTAAGCAAAGGGAGACTTGAATTGACATGAAAGCACCAAGAGCAAATTTTTAAGAACACCAAGATATATAATACCGTGTGAATTTCATGGAATTGAACAAGTTTAAGATTCCTACATCGCACCAAAACATACTCATTGGTGAAGAGGCTGATCACGCTCAAGGTTGTATCAAAGAGTTCTGAACAGGGGGGAGTGCTGAGAATTGTTTTAGGGTCAAGCCACAAGTGCGTGCCTGCGAAACGCCTCTTCAGGGGGTCTGGCATGGCAGGATCCCTGTTTCCCCCCCCCCCCCCCCACCCCCCCTCTCTCTCTCTCTCTCTCTCTCAGAAATATTTGAAAAAAAAAAATGTCGAAATCTTTGCATTTAGTGAATTTTGGTGGTGATTTTGAAGGTATTCAAAGGCATGACTTTTTGTGTTATTTATGCTCAAGAGTAAGGCGTAAAGATGCACTGTTTTTGTTTTGTTTTGTTTTGTTATTTTGTTATGAAGCACTTTTTTTTTTTTTTTTTTGGGGGGGGGGGAGGGGGAGGCTGGGAGGAGGGGTGGGGGTCTTCAAGCACCCTAAGAACCCGGCCTTGACGGTGGCAATATTCCAATATTTTGTTAGTATCAAGAAATGCAGAAAGAAAATTTCAATGATATATATTCACTGAGAAAACCCGAATAAAGATATAGATCATAAGCTCTGTCTGCATGTCCCTACAAATTAGTATCTTCAGCAAAGTGTAAAGAGATAAATTAAAACAGTTTTAAAATTCATGTGTTGCATGCCGTATTACTTCCAGCATCTTACTGAGATGATAAAAATCATAACAATTTTTATGTATAAATCAACAACGTTGTCGGTTCTCTCCTTGTAAAGAGGAAGGAGAGTGTGTTTTTTTTTTCTTGTAAATCACTGCAAGACCAACGGGCGCGGGCTTCCATCCGATTAAGCTTGTCTTCGGAGAACTCATTTAAGCGCATGTATTTTATTCTTGTTTTGAAACTCTCAATGTTGACTTTTAGGTCTAGTTCGAAAATTCTAAATTAGGAATTGATACTGTTTTCCTCTAGCGGAGAAAGAAAATGAAAAGTATGACAATTCTTTTTTTAGTTTTGAGCACAATTTTTATCATTTTTTTCCCTCTGTTGTTCTCCGTATCTTATTTATCTATGCCTCATTTTTCTGTTCCTTTTCCTCTTTCGGTCGGCTTAATTTCAGATTTTCACGAGATGTGTGAAAAATAGTTGAGCTTTTCAATACAGATAGAATCTTAACTGAAGAAGAGCTAAAACTGTTCAAAATCCAAAAAGGAATATTTATGATTTTTGTTTTTCTGTATTTTTTTTCTCCTTTGTCGCATTTTTCTCCATCTTTTCTCCAGCTTTGAAGAGAAGATAAAGTCACTAATAAAGCCTGGATCAAGAGCTGCTATAACTCTTGAAATGTTTGGAAAAAGCTATGAGTAATAATGCTTTGCATTTGATTTGGGACAAACTATTATTGTCGCCCTTTAAAAGAAAGATGGTTGGGATACGTTTTTACCATCACTTATCATAGACAGTTCATTAAATTATGAATTATGATCTAGTGGATTTTAAATAATTTTGAAACAAAGCTTTAAAATCAAAACGAAAAAAAAATGTTTCCAACTCGTGGAAAATCTGATAACGAAGTTCTTGTAGCCGATTGTTTCTTTGAACTAAGTAATTAATTAGGATGTTTCGAAAAATCCCGCATCACGTGAAAATAAAAATTAGGCACAAGCACGGAAACTTTGCTTTTGCATGCGCATTCACGTGGCAATTTAAATTCAGTAATTGCAATTCTTAAAAAGGATTGCATGTACAAACATAATAGATACATTGAATGAACAAAAATTCTTTGACATTGGAGCTTTAGCGTGAAATAAAATCTTTTATGCTCATACTTTGTATAAAAAATCCAGAGCTAATCCTTTCATTCAGACATATGCATATTATTTTGTTGTTTTTTTTAACCTGCTCAGACATGTCATGAATAACATTTAAATTACCGAAATTTTTATAAAACCTAGATGTATTCACTTTTTAGAAATATAAATTGAAACGTTTTTCTCTAACGCAAAATGGGAGATGAACTCATGCTTATTGCCGCACTGGTGAATTTTAAGACTAGCTGATGTTGTTTCAACAGACAGATTGCTGCTCGGTGTATACTGCTTATCTCACGCACTACCTTAATTTAGGGCTTGTACGTTGTGCATAAGCCAAATCCAAAGATGTTTTATTGTATAATTTCCGATTATTATAAAAGTTGGAGCTAAATAAAAAAAATCACGCATCACTTACATGATGACCAGAAAGCCTTATGGTTGACTTTGTTTATTAAACAGAAGTAATTTCTAAAATTTTGTGATAAGGATAAGCAGAGACACTGGATGTGTTTAAAAACATGAGGCTGTCAGAGGAGAGATACAGGCAGACACAGAGGTAATCTGTATGGTATGAATTGAATATATCGAAACAGATAGAAAGAAAAAATGGAGAGAAGGATAGAGAAAGGAAATGTAAAAATTTGTATGAAAAAAAATCAAAGCAGGAGAGACAGACAATGGATTTGAAAAGCACAGAGAGAGTAATATGCACATATATATATATATATATATATATATATATATATATATATATATATATATATATATATATATATATATATATAAGAGCTGAGCACTCTTATCAAATTTTCCAACATATCTTCAAACTATATACACATATATATATATATATATATATATATATATATATATATGAACAGACAGAGAGAGAGTGAGAGAGAGAAAGAGCTAAATAAAAAAAATCACGCATCACTTACATGATGACCAGAAAGCCTTATGGTTGACTTTGTTTATTAAACAGAAGTAATTTCTAAAATTTTGTGATAAGGATAAGCAGAGACACTGGATGTGTTTAAAAACATGAGGCTGTCAGAGGAGAGATACAGGCAGACACAGAGGTAATCTGTATGGTATGAATTGAATATATCGAAACAGATAGAAAGAAAAAATGGAGAGAAGGATAAAGAAAGGAACTGTAAAAATTTGTATGAAAAAAAATCAAACCAGGAGGAACAGACAATGGATATGAAAAGCACAAAGAGAGGAATATGCACATAAATATATATATAAGAGCTGAGCACTCTCATCAATTTTTCCAATTTGTTTTCAAAATATATATATATATATATATATATATATATATATATATATATATATATATGAACAGAGAGAGAGAGAGTGAGAGAGAGAAAGAGAAATAGAGAGAGACAGACAGAGAGAGAGGATACATTCAGATTAAAACTTTCAGAAGCATAAAATAGAAATAAAAGTTTCGTGTGAAGATTCTGGAATCAAAACATTGAAAAGAAATTGAAGACACGCCTCTAACAAAAGCAGAATGTAGAATTTTTTATTGAAAACTCCATTTAAAGGTTGAAAAGTTCAGTACAGGTTGAAGACTTGCATTCCTGAAAATGTCAGACAGCATCTGTCTTTGATATCTCAAGGTCACTGACATGAAGTGGTGAGGTCAGACTACATGAATTCCATGAAATAAATATCAGAACAAAAGTGAAAGAAACGGACCCCAAGTTTTCTCTTATATATATAAAATTCTCATATTTGTTAGGTCGTGATTTTTTAATCGGTCTCGAATTGGAGGAAATGGCAACTACAGATTCAAAAGTTCAAAGCATTCTTTAAAGGATATGGACACCTCCAATAAAGTGGTTCAAATCTTTATTAAATGTAGCAAAGGAATAATTTACAAGCGAAGCCTGAAATTTGGCAGATAGATATTTATGTCCTGAGATAGCGCGATCAATTTGACTGTATATACCGAATTTAAAAAACCGTTTAAAAAAAAAATAAAAAAAAATAAAAAAAAATAAACATTCCAGATACGTAGATGCGCAAAATGGTTAAATATCAAAGAATTTGACTTATTCTGGAAGGCAGATGACCGATGAATGTTGGTAGGGGAGGAAAACCATTTGATCTTAGGTTTAACCAGCCATGAGAGCACCAAGAATTTTCACGTCCATTAATTTTCAAAAGATTCTCACAAATTGCAATATGGCTTCCTGTGCCCTGAGCCTATATTCACTTTATTCTGTTTCCGGAAATATTGAAAGATTAAGAATTGAATTTTTATTTCCAAACCGTGTTTCGTATCATTTTAAGAAAATTTTTATATTTTACAAGTGTTATGGCTGTTCAGATAAATCAACATATGAAAAAATCTAGAACAAAGAAATAAAAATTTTGTTCCAAAAAAATTCCATTTAGTTTTGGCTTTTCAGATCTTTAAAATGTATTGAAGAGATTTTGCATCATTAATTATTGAAAAAAAAAGATGAGATTTTATGTAAATTCTTAAATATATGACTGAAACAAATTCCAAGCTTCTTCAAAACAGTAAATATTAGTTTATCTTTTAACAGAAAACAATAATTGAAATGCCAGTGGGATATTTTCTAATAGTTGTCAATGATGCATTTTTAGTAAATTGAAACAAATCGGAAAGATCTATATGATTTTAAAGAATATTTGCCCTGTGGTATATAGTTAGCAAGTAATGGTCAGGTATCTTCATTTAGGCGTATTGGAGAAACGCCCAGTTCAGAGGGAAAATGTAGAATAATGATAAAATTATTACGTGAAAAAAGACATACTTTGTCATTAACATCGCGATGTGTAAATGACTGAAAAAGAACCCTAAAGATCACTGCAATAAAATGTAATGCTCTGAAATTTTATTGTTTTCTTTTGTGTATAATTATTTGTCGAGCCAAGATATCTTGATTTAGCACTTTGTTGAGGAGAACTCCTCCCTCTTTTTTTTTTAAACTTGGTGAGTAAAGAAATGAAGCCACAAGAAACCATGTCAGTTTAGAAAAAAAAAACGAATCCTTTTAACTGTAAACGTATAAAAATTTACAAGGGATACTAGAAAAATTGTTTCTAATAACCTGATTATTTTTCTACTCATGAGTTCATTTTATTTATTTATAGCAACTTATTATTCCTAGTGAGTTATCTTAGTTGTACTTATTGAGGCCTGACAGTATTGAAAAAGCAGTAATTTTATTCATTTTTTAAACAGCCTATATCATACAGAAAGCATTTAACTTTCAACATTGCATGATTTAGACAAATCGAACATCAGCATTATTGAAAGAAGTTACTATAAAGGCAAAGTTTAAGGGGAGACTAACCAAGTATTTTGTAAGAATAATAGATGATGAATTACTCTCCTTCGTTTATTATAGGGTCGCTTTGTATGTTAAGGGCACGATCAAAGTAGAAGCTATCCTTGTATAGCCATAGATATTTAACTAAATATCACCTATGATCAGGTGCTTTATTTTACTAACTTTAAAATGTTTGATTTAAATTTAAAGAATAAAAAGAAACTAGTTCTAAGTAATCTTGTTTGCCAACCTCTACTCCGCAGTAAATGCTGTAAAGTTTCAGACTGAAGGCCACACGAGCTGTCTGCTTATCCAACTAGGATCCTTGATTAGTTTAAGTGCTGTCATGATTCTGAAAATGTCCACAATATAAAACGTTTAAGATATTATTTCCATTTAAAAAGATATAAACCTAATAAGGACTTATAGGTGTGAAGCAATAAAGACAATTATGGAAAAGGTCATTTGACTATAAGTATTATCAATTTGCCTAATAAGATTCAAAACTGAAGTTAAGTCTTAATTTTCTTCGAATTTCCTTTGACTAGCCAGGGTTAAGTTAGTCAATGATGATTCAAAACTGAAGTTAAGTCTTAATTTTCTTCAAATTTCCTTTAACTAGCCAAGGTTAAGTTAGACAATGATTCAATCTGATTAGTAAAAGCTTATTTAAGAATTACACGAACAGTGAAATTTCTCCCTCGGTGAGCCAAGCTAAGTTGCTTTTTTGCATTGATTAGCCTCTTTTTTGTTTTAAATACGACACCAAAAGGTTCCCAAAAACAAGCTTCGTTCATTAGGTGGCGCTCATTTTTTTTTCGCCAAGACAATCGAAATACTTGACCTTTTTTCCGTTTATTTTTCATCTGTATTATTTAGTTGATTGGTGCTCTAATATCACTAGTACCATTTCAAAAAAACAATTGTTTCTATTTTGTATAACTTACACAGAAATAAATGAATATGTTCTCAGCTTGCCATTGGATTATTCCCTGATTTTTCAAATGATATCGAAGCAGAGACACTGAAAATTAGCCTTAAGTTATAGTTGTATCTCTCTGTTTGTCATTTTTATACCTACTGTTTTCTAAATCGTTGGCATTATATTTCTTCCATCTTTCTCTCCATTTCCTTCTTTCTCTTTCTGTCTTCCTCTCTTTCTTTCTCTCTGTCTCCCTCACACACATTTTCTAGGTCTCTCTCTCACATGCACCTATAGATTCTGTGATTCTCTCTCTCTCTCTCTCTCTCTCTCTCTCTCTCTCTATCTTTCTCTCTCTCTCTCTCTCTCTCTCTATTTCTCTTTCTCTCTCATTTTTTCATCCGAGGTCGGTCACTGTCCCTATCTGACTGGTAATATGCCAACTTCTGTATAAATCTTTGTATCATCCATCATTTCTCTCTCTCTCTCTCTCTCTCTCTCTCTCTCTCTCTCTCTCTCTCTCTCTCTCTCTCTCTCTCTCTCTCTCTCTCTCTCTCTCTCTCTCTCTCTCTCTCTCTTTTCTCCCATTTTCTTTCTTTTTCTCTGCTCTATCAGGAAACCTTTTAAATTCATCTACGACCCACGCGCAAAATGTCAATTATTATCTTTATATTTTTTTACATTCTGATTTCACCACCGAGTGTTGAAGCAGTAATCTGCAATGATACAGTTATTCGACGATTCTTCCCTCTAACTTATAAATTGCTTGTTCGTAGAGTTATATGCTTTAAAGCCATGACTCTCACTTCCCAATGTTTAAAATTTATTATTAAATACATCTGAATATCAACGAATTTTTGCTTATATCACGATCTTTTCGGTTTTCAGCTTGAACTTTGTACCATACCAATGTAGCAAATATCTTCTACTTCTAAGAACTATTTTACAAAGTAACTCCGAATCGTATCATTCTCTTTGGTAAAAGATATTCTTCAACAAATAAGATGTTTTTCTTGTCACTTCAGGCCTTTATTTTTCATCCTTTGAATTCCTTTCTCCATAATTCCCAGTAATCAGACTCTCCGCTATTTAGTAATAAGACCATTAAGAACATTTTAATCATAGATTCAAAGAATGCCCCCATATTCATGTGGATTGTATATTGAAAGGCATTTACTATAGTTAAAAGGAAAAGATCTCCTTTGGGCAGAAGCAAAGCTTATATCAGGATCTATGATAAAGATCTATAGTCTTTCCAAGATACTCTGAAGTCCATTTCCTTAAGTATTGTCTTCTAGCCCCCTTTTTAAGTCTTCACATTGACCACTATGATTACCTCGATTTACTCTCAATTTTCGCTTTTCTCTTCTAGCCTTTTCTTCCTCCTGCCATCTCTGTTTAACACCATTTGCACTTATGAATAATTCGTTAAGTCGCTGTTTGTGAAAAGTGAGCAGTCTAGCTTTAGTTCTATAGATTCCTTGATTGAAGGATGCCAGTTTAACTTAAACGATGCAAGTGATAATTTTCTCCTTTTCTTGTCAGGGACAATTTACTCGCTTGGTTTGTTTTAACACATGTCGAACGTTGCCCTACAAGTTAAAGTATAAATCTCTCCAAGGAGCTAAACCCACGACCCTGTGAATATAGAGAGGTGAAAAGGAATGGAAGTGAGGGAGACAGGCATCAAGACAGGTAGGTAGATGAGAGAGAGAGAGAGAGAGAGAGAGAGAGAGAGAGAGAGAGAGAGAGAGAGAGAGAGAGAGAAAGAGAGAGAGAGAAGCAGTTGAGATACAGGTCTACTTACATAATACTCGGCGCTGTCACTTGAAGATTTTGCTGCATTCAGGTTAAAGTTTAGTTGCTGTGTTTTAATGCTGTTTCGTGCTTTCATTTGATATTATACCAATAAAGTAAATTCATTTATAAATTATAGATGTCTATCCGTGTAACTGGGACTGTGTTACATGACAATACTTTGCAGTTGTGCTAAAGGTACATTATGAGCTTTTCTTAGATAAAACAGGAGTCCATGTTTTTCAGCAAAACTAAATACTTACCCACTTGGGTACAATAAAGGCAGGGTGGGGGGGGATGTCATGTCATCTGTAAATGCGAGTCAAACATTTGCGAGATATAGGAATATACTGGTACCGCTAAAACATTTTGATAACGCAGCTTTCCGATTATGGCTTGGTTATATTTTAAGAGCCTTTATTTTCTTCCAAGATCACACCTAGAATGTCGATATAATTTTGATTGAGATCAAAGAACAGGACTCTTTTAGTTGTTTTTCTTTTTAAAATCTATCTACTTTAAACTCCTCTCTATCATCTATTGGTACGACTTTATGTTGGACACTGAAAATGATAAAGTTGATATCAAAAGACATGATTGAAAAATATGCAAAGGGAATTTGTTTTGGTTTCCTTGAACGGCCAAAGGTATTTGAAGAGAAAACTCACAACGCTTTATTCAAAGAAAAGAAATTTATTTCCAAAGAACTGTGGAACGAAATTCGACAGTCTGCAACTCACTGAACATGTTGGACTCATTCCTAGATCCAGTTCACAACATTTGTCTTTGTCGCTACAATTGATTTGTCATGGCAATGGAAAAGCAAAATTGTTTTGTAACTCAAATACCAAAAACATAAATCAAACAAACATCATAAGGTCACAAAAGATAATTATTTTATCTAGGTAAACTTTAAGTATGTAAAGTAAAAAGATGGTTTTTACAATGTCATTTTTTTCGATTGGAAGTGAAAGTTATCGGCACTTAAAACTTGAAGGTTAGGTTTGGCTATCTGATTCGGAAGGTACCGATCTCAACAAGACTAGCGTGTCCCAAAAGTGCGCTTCTATCATTACGTGTATCTAAGGCAAACACTGAGCGTTTTATTCGAATCACTTGAGATCTGGAAAAAGCTACTATCGGGTATGTCCTATACATGATATTTTCAAAACATCAGTTTTAAAATATATCCTCATCTAGTTTTTTGATGCATCATTATCCAGATTTCAGATTTGAGTCTGTGAGAAATAAATAAAAAATGAAATGAAAAACAAAATAGGAAATTGATCCAACTCGTTTGCAAAGCGTTTTCTTTTTCTGTCTGTCATTATACTTCTTTAGTATTTACATTATACATTAAACAAAAATACATTAAACATAATATGTATTTTAACGTCATGATACTTAATACTATATCATTATAGCGTGCCCGCAGAAGTAAATTGGAATCAATTCCTGCCATCATTATGGCAAAATGACATATTTCAGACGACTTCAACTCATTATTTAACAAACGGTAAAAAGTATATACAGTATGATTTACAATGGACTTCAGTATCTTCAATCGAAAGCAAAATATTTCATGTTATTTTCCTACAGTAGAATCTTTTTTCCACGATTCATTTGTAAGTGATACTGTAACAATAGCAAATATCAGCGTAAAAGAATTATCCCAACAATAAGTTGAATAAGGGGCTGAACATCTACTTCATGAAAACCATACAGATTTCATAGTGGATTTTTTTTTTGTACATTATTCGTAAGTTTGCGCAAAAATTTGATATAGCAAGGATGTAAGCTTTGAAAAGATGTGCACGCTCATAGAATACATTTATAACATTCAATAAAATATTAAGACAAAGCTAAACTAAATTGTGATTTACAGAATCATGATGAGAAATGTTGCCGCACAAAAAAAGTTCTCACAGGAGGACAATAGTTACAACATTCACAGAAAAAAAAATGTTTTGAATTTCTCTCTTCGACAATTTATTAACGTCATGGTCTCTATTTTAGTCTTGTTACTTAGGAATATGTCACTGTTAACTTATAAACGAAAAGAATGAAGACAAAATCTTGCAAAGTCAATCACAAAATTTTCATTTTCTTACTTTTCTCCTATGTTCGTGACTTTTTCGTGCTTTTTTTTTTTTTTTTTGTGTTAACCGTTTTGCTTGAATACAAAATCTCAAGCGGTAATGTGCGTTGGTTTATTCTTTTCGTATATAGGGAAAGCAGACAAAGAATCAGAAAGTAGTATTAAAAAACCACGCTGGGTACCGGGTACATTTCACAACACGACATTAATTCAAAAGTTAATCATCTAAATATTTTTTATTTCAAACAATGCAAATTAAATGAAAATGTACATTTTGGACTTAGAAATGTGGCATTTTGAACATTTTAACCTTAGGACATTTTAAGAGAAAAGACTTTTTACAAGCTATTGTACATTAAAATGTAAACACATTATGTTCGTGACGAATTTGACCCAGCGGCAGTTAAACAACGGATGCGACAGGTCATCTGTATTTCCTCTTGCCTAAATAGAAGCCATACATGTTTCTCAACAAGAAAAACAAGGCTGATATTGCGCAATCTGGCAACATCAATCAAAATCCATACATGGCGACGGGGTGCTAAGAGCTTCCTTCCGATCCATTTTTCTTTATTTCATTTTAATTTTTTAAATATTTTTTTTGAGTTGGCGTTGAAATCGTTGATTTCAAAATACTGTCGCGCAAGGTGAATATGTTTTCAATGTGTCAATTTGGTGAAATTGAGTTCAACAAAGCTGATCAAATGAGGGGGAAATTACTCCATTATGCAAAGAAAATGATGTTACTCAATTACGATTGGCGCCTGTCTTCATTCGAATGTAAAAGATTGAATTGCGAAATAAACTTAAAAGCAAGCTGCAGAGAAAAAAGATCCCCTCTGAGTTGAAATATGGAAATGATTTTTTTTGTTTCATTAACCATTGTGATTATGAGAAACTTATAACTTATTTGGTGGTGAAAAAAATGCAAAAGCATTTTTACTTTTGTTTACAGTTTTACGGTTAACAGTGCATTGATTTTGCGCCATAAAACCGTTTTTCTATAACACAGTTTTGTGAGTAGTTTTGCGTCCGCCAAGCTTTTGACGATGCATGACCGTCATCGCTCTCAACGGTAGAACAGGCGATGACAACGAAATATTCTCACGAATTAGCATGATCTGCGGTTTGATTGTGTCGCCTCCAGTAATGAGTTTGGAGCCTCGTTTTTCCTCACTTGTGCCCTGCCTGAGTGGTCCAGGTGCGCTACCAACAAACTATTCAGTTAATTTATCGTCGATGACTCAATTTCCAGACAAACATTTCTCCATGTTGCTATTGTTTTATTTTTCCTTTCATTCATTTTCAAAAAGAAATCTTGTGTAATCGAGTCCGTTCATCAGTTGTCTTGTGTAATTGAACCGATAACTGTACATATAATGGTTTATAAAGGTGGTTGTTAAGACAGCAGATAACTGACAGCCTTGGGCAACTAAGAAAAAGAAGATTATATGAGCAGTCGCAGGCGTTACTTGTACCCATATTGAGCTTCATCAAGCTCAAACTGAAGAACCTTTTCTTCCTAGCTGATGTATAGCCCTATCACAAAGATATCATTGGCTGTTCTTATGGCGCCTTCCGATAATGTGAATAAAAATTATTCTGGCATTTAAGCTGACTAGAGCAGAAGCCGTTACTTCCCAAAGAGTTTCTCAGTTACACATCATTTGACTGTATGTGTTTTCTTCTGAACACGTTTGTAACCCCAATAATTACACCAATTTTGTGGCATTTGAGTTCTTTCATTTTTGGGTCATGGTTTGATTCTAGAATCAATTAATTAATCAAAGTTGTCGCTGTTGTTTTGTCTTGATATTTCATTAGTTTTTCCTGGTCTGTAAAGTTAGAACTGTTTTCTTCTGCTTGATTTGTTCAAAAATTTAATTTTTTCACGCCGTTGGTATCCTTGAGTGGTTGCATTTCCATCACATTAAACTGTGTCTCAGGTCCATTGGATTGGTTGTGATCTGGAAAATGTGTGAAGCGGAAAGCGAATTTAGTTGTAGAGAAACTCGCAAATTATAGCGATTCAACCAATCTTCGCAGAAAAATTGTAAATAATTCAACCTGCTGAACTGAACATTATACTGGCTGACAAATAGTCCTGAAATAGATCAAAAGAACGAACACAGATGAAATAAAAAAAAATTGTAAAACATACAAGGAAGCTCAACATGTAAAAAAAAATTGTCGTAGGCTCATTAGTTTTCCTGAGAGCACATTTTAACTTGAACACCGATAGAAAAGAAAAGAATATACAAACAAATAGGCAGAGGGGCCCTTTGTACCAGAGTCTGTGATGAGCAGCTACTGTTAAAGATTGATCGACTCCAACGAGCGTGTTTCTTATGAATCACTCAAATAAACACAGTACATCTGCGTCATGTGCTCAAAAATTAACCTAAAACAATATCAACTTTTTCCAGAGATAATTGAAAATTTCTAATTTTGCATATATAATTGATAATTCAAAAAACAATTGTGCATCACGATAAAAGATACGTGTAAGAATAATCCGATGGTTTGAGATCTAAAAAAATTTTTGTAGTCGACATTGTTGTATTATTTACGGTTTACGTAGGGTTACGTACAGCGTTACCAGTAAGCAAATCAAAGCCTCCCAAATTAGACTCAAGAGTGCCTCTAACAAGTTAGTAGAGCTTTGAAGTTAACCTCATTGTCCATTCACATTATAATTGTTCGCACAATCTTTGCGGTTTTTAGGGTATTCTTCATTTCTTTTTATAAGAATGTCTTATGAGGTATTTCTTTCTTTCTTTTTTTAACAAACAAGCAAAAATAGATACATACTTTTTTTTCTGCTTCTGTAAACATACATTAAACAAGTCTTTCCCGATATAAATCGATTGGGACGGCTTCCCTTTTGGACTTTGTAATATTTACGTGGGTTGGATCTAATCCTATTAGCACTTCAAAGGAAGCTAGTAGAAAATCCATTTAAAATGTGTACTTCTAGAAATAGGGCTATGGAAATATCGCGACAATCCTGTTGCCATAAAAGCAAATCCAATTTTAATACCATTTGAAGCATGGGAGGAGTGCTATTGGAGGTGGCTGACCTTTCGAATTTAGAGGCATTACAAGCTTTGACTTTCTTTTCCCGCCTTAGAAGTTTAATATGAAGAAGATTAAAAAGAAAACATTTCGCGAAGAAGAAGGAGGATGGGACGTAAAAGGAAAAAAAATAGTATGATGACACCTCTGGCTGTGAACAAAGGGAATAACCTAGGTGTAAGATTTCAATGCCCCTATCTTTCAAAACATTGCCATAAAAAGAGTGTTTAATCCTAGGTATAAGCAACTTGTTCTGAAGATGTCATTTTTTTTTAAATGATTTATTTGTAGAAAAATCAATGCCAGGTGACTTGATAATTTTGATATACCTGAATATACATAACCTGTACGGTCAAACAATACCATCCTCAAGGGGTCTCTTGGACAAATACCACTTACGTGATACAAACATCGTCATCGAAGTTCGAGAGCTACGGCGCCTCAGGTAGCTCTGGCCGTTCATGTTTCGGGAATCTTGGAAGCGGTTCCAACGTTTTTTGAGAGCCCTCTGAACCTGAAAAGAATTCATAGCTTTCACAATCTTTTAGGGTTGTGTTCAAACAATTTAAGTTGGTCTTCATAATCAGTTTACAAGTCGATATATACTTAAGCCCGAAACGGGATCTGCATGTGAATGAAAAAGTGGATACGAACTAAATTATCGGACACGTATAAATATACACATAAATACATACATACATACATGCATACGCATGTTAAGTCTTACACCATAACTGAAGTGGATGATTGATGAAGTGGGATGTTTCGAAAGATGCTTTCTAGACTTTGAGTGATAAGAGAGGGTTTATACATGTAATTTAGAAAGTAAAATTATAAATGCAGGCAGATTTTCATTTACCAAAACAAGGTTTTCATCAACGCAAACGTAGACATTTTTTTTTCTTCATGTGAAACTATAATATATCGTTACCTCTGCGTTCATGACACAGTAAAGGAGAGAGACAAATATGCCCTGAAAAGAAAGGAAAAATACATGGATTATTTGGAGAAGTGGAGGACAGTAAAATTAGGAGAATTACTGGCTGATCGAAAAAATACAGAATATTCATTACATTGTTTTAACAAACGCATTGATCAATATCAGTTGTTGTTGTTTTTTTTTTTTGTTTTGATTTTTTTTTGTCATTTGCATTGTTTTTCTCGACATGAACGATATGACATTTTAAACACAATACATATTTTATAGCAATCATAACCGCCATCCTCATCGTCATTGTTATTATTTCTACTGTTGTTGTTGTTGTTTTTGTTGTTGTTGTTGTTGTTGTTGTTGTTGTTGTTGTTTTTGTTGTTGTTGATTATTATTATTATTATTATTATTATTATTATTATTATTATTATTATTATTATTATTATTATTATTATTATTATTATTATTATTATTATTATTATTATTATAATTATTGCTATTAATATTTTTCCTAAAAATAATAATTTAATATTATTTTCATTATTGTTATTGTTGTTATTGTTGCTTTTTTATAGTCTTCTTTTGTTTTGTTTTATTGGTTTGTTTGGTTGGTTGATTTTTGCGAGAAAATAGTTTTGGTTTAAATTTCGTTCTTTTGTTAAATAGTCTTGTATTTCAAAACACAAATAACGAATAATTATACACGGGATTTGGAACAAAGAATCTGTTTTATTTGATAATACGAGCAAAATATTGACTGAGCAAAACGACGCTTTTAAATATTTTGGCGCAGAATCTTAAAAAGATTTTTTTTTCTGAATGTAAGATATGATAAATAGATCAAGAGAGAGAGAGAGAGAGAGAGAGAGAGAGAGAGAGAGAGAGAGAGAGAGAGAGAGAAGATGAGAAGGAGGAGGGAGAGAAGATGGGAAAGGAGGCTAAGCGAAAAAGGTAGAGGGTAGAGAGATGAATCTAGGCAAGAAAACTCCACGGTCTGTTTTGAAAGATAAAGATCTTGATTTAACAGATAAAATATCAGGACTTATAAAATATGTCGAATAAAACAAATGTATTCTCCTATTTTATGTATGAGCTTTGAAATAAAATAGAACTCAACACATCAGATTTACGATAACCTTATAACTTAAAATGCCATACTCTGTCTTCAAGATTTGTTTAATAAGAATAATAAGTCTTTATTTTTTAGAGCATTAAATTGGATTATTCATCAACAATTTTTTCCCTTCTGTGATATTTTAATTCCACACTTTACACTATATCCAATTTGATTTGCCATTACCATTGACTATGTCTCGACATTTGGAGATAATTATCAACTTTATAAGTTATCACAGTTACTCTTTTTATCTTCATTATCCTAATTACGTCTCCATCATCACCACAAAGACATTGTCATTTCCATCTTTATCATTATGAACAGTAATAATGGCAAGACCACAATTGGCTTCAGCAAGAAAGTATTCATCACCAAATTTCAATACTATTGCGTTTATAATCAGCTCTACTCCTTTTATCAAACAATTATAGCAAACACCCTTTTTTAACTGTAAAAGACATTATATCAAGAGCTTTTTACTCTTGACTGAAAAACAAGGAATAAAATGTCTCAGCATATTAAATGTACTGAGCTTGAGTTCAATAATTGCTCAGAGAAGCACTGATTAGGTTACCTGGAGCGGAGGTAGGATGGCGTTGACATATCTGTAGATAATCTTTCCTTGTTTGTTGTGGGGTCGATAGAAGAAGAGAAGGTTGATGATACCCAGGAGAAACACCAGCAGAACGGTCGACTTGATGGTACGACTGTTACGGGCAAGGATCAAGAAAAGGACAGTGGGCAGAGGGAAGGCATGGTAAGGGGACTTAGAGTACAATAAGAGTTGTAAAATGACCACATTTTAGCTTTTTGCTTTAGGAGCAATGTAAACTGCTTATACAGAGGAGAAAGTTTTGTGTTTTTTTGTTTTTCTTTCTTTTTTTTTTTTTTAGCTTTAGCATAAAACCTTTACATGTCAGATTTTCACCCTAGTGTCTAATAGGCTCTGTTGTTACGAAAATATTACACTGGAAAGTCTTAATCTTAGGTGCAGAAAAAAATTAAATCTTAACTGACTATGTAAGCATGGCTTCTCGGCGAAGTATGCTCCTATAATAAATTGTGATGTAGTGGCTAAGAAATAATGGAATAAGAGATCAATAATCACACTTGATACTCTGTGACAAAAGGCATATGTTAGAAGATTCCCAGAGAGATGAACCGGAAGCTGTTAGTACAGGATAACATAAGAATGCGAGGCTCCCTTCTCCAGACAAGGAATGTTGAAAAAGTTGCATTGCGGTTGAATTTGTAGGTTTAAAAGTATCTAGAAATGGAGTCAAAGGAGTCTTCTATCTAAGGAATAGCAAATCAAGTCAACTTACCAGATTTTGCTTCGTTCATTTGTGTGGCCAGAGCATAGCTTGGCTATCACGATGCGCACGAGATTCATGAGAATCAATAAATTTATCTGTGGGGCAAAAAAGTGTAGATGTACGAATTGCACTATTGATGAAAAAATTATAGGCTTTATTTTATTCTTCCTAACAAGCAGCTTGAGCATGCAACAGCGATGTTTAGGTGTAGAATTGTTTTCTATCAATGAACGAATACGCAAAAAGTTGAATGAATCAACGAAAACAAATATAACGTTTTTGGTTTTTTTTTTCATATGATTGGTTCGATCAAAATATTTAGCTTATTTGCACGTTAAAAAGTTGTAGATAATAAGTGATTTGAGAAAGTGTGGCTTTTGAAGACACAATTATAAAATTTCAGGGAGGCCTTTTGTTAATACATTGTGATTACAAGGAGAAAAATAGAAATCTCCTTGTAGAGGCTGAAACCAAAGTGAAAAGCTTCATCTTCTGAGAGAATAATTAAGGCACATCGAAAGATAATTTGAAACATTCTCCAACTTTGATTTTTACTACGTATATGACTGACCGACCTAACCTTCACTTTCGGGATTCTTCACACAATTCTTACACGGTGACGTTGTCTCAACAGATTTGAGATCGGATTGTTTCCCCTGCTCGATTCCGGTAACACGGATCAGTCCAAATGAATGAGGCTCAAATTCGCATGCGCGATGAATCTGCACGTCCGCGCCGGATATCCTGGGTCACCGTGTCCGGACTCTAAGAGTAATAACAATAAACTTGTAGCTTGGAACATGACTGTGTTCACGTCTCTCTTAGCTCTTACTTAACGCTGAGCTGGTGCGCTATATCGGCTGTTATTGTCCTACATCTATTCTAAAACCAACAACTTAATCTAGTGTACTTGGTTTTTCCTCACACCCATCGAATAGGAAACTTACCAAAAGCGACAACATGATCGGCACGTAGATGATGAGGATGTACGGGGTAGATGAGTTGTCTGACCAGCATTTGCTTTCGTGATTGATCTGCATCACCACAGCCCACGCTAGGGTAACCAGGAACGGAATAACTGGATCACAGGGTACAAAATATCATACTTAGAAAACGGCATTTATGTACCCTACTGATGGGAATGGGGTGGGATTAAAAATGAAAGAAGTATAGAGGTGATATTGCATTATAACACGTGTATAGAAATCAACCAATCTATTCTGTTCCAGGCCTAATATTGTTTCCATCTCCACTTCTCCGCCATTTTCCCCTTCTCCTGCAACAATTATCTTTAGATTCTCATCTACTGCCTTTTTAAGTTTTTCTTTCTCTTGGCTTAACCTTTGAATAATTGTCCATTCTAGTGACATAGTGGCAGTTTTATTACTTTATCTCCTCTAACTATTAGTACCAAGATAATTTCTTACTTCAAGAGGTAATAGCATGAAACACTGAGAATTGTGATAGGTTAAATTAGGGTCTGAATTTTTTGTCCTGATTATTATGAAATTAAAGAAGAAGTGGTATGTGAGCTCGATTGAATTTTCATTTTCATTGGCAGTTTTCGCTGATATAAGAGTAGCACCATAATGTGGTAATCCTAAGCACAGTTTAAGCGAATAGCACCATTATGTGGTAAACTTAATCACAATTTTGTAAGAATAACACCATATTGTGGTGAACCTAAGCACAATGTTGTAAGAATAGCACCATAATGTGATAAACATAAGCATTATTTTGTACATAATCTATTTATTAGAGGTGGAAAGAAAATTTTTAAACCAGAATCTGCAGCTTTGGGGTTTTCTTTAGTTAAACATAGATCCTCGACCCTCGTGCAGATAAACACCTTATCAACTTTTTTTTTTGAGAATTAGAGTTCAGATTTTTTTTTTCAGGATTCTCGTTGAGGTCGGTATCCTTGTGTAAGATAATGGTTAATAGAAAAAAATTAAGTGGCTTCATCTATTTGAAATTAAATGAACTGAATATGATTAAGATAGTCGTCTCGTTCTTTTTTTAACCTTTCTAAGAGTAACACAGCTATACTAATAAATTTAACCTCGATATCTTCATACAAGTAGAAGTGAAATAAAAATGTAAGCACTTGCTGTGTAGTCGAACCCTTTGCCATAACCAACAATTTTCTAATCACGAGGCCTACTGAGAAAAGAAGTAATATATATATATGAAAGTGGTTTTAATTGGTTTCAAAGTCTGTAAGTTAATGAGTATTAATCTCTTGGCTATTGTTATAATTATGTTAGTAATTGAACCTGTACATTTTTTATATTCAGATCTTTTGTATACTTTTATAAATTTATGTTCAATTAAATTATTCGGAGTTGGGACAACAACGATTTTTTAAGCTTATCCTATCTTCAATGGGAAACGTTATAAAAATTTCGAATTGACAGTAGACTCAATCGATAAAAAAAATTTTTTTAAAATGTTTTGTTGATCCTAGTAACGGAATAAAACCGCTAAAGATTTTTAAACTCTATTAACCGATGTGTATTGCAAGGTTTCCTTTTCAGTTGTCCCCGACTACTGCGGACAATGTTTTGCTTGGTAGAATAATGGTGATTTGTAATGTTTTCCGCCGGTACTACACAAACGAAGTCCCAGGAACTTGGTTACCATGACGATATAGATCCAGATAACCTTAGGCGACTTTCGCATCCAACCTCCAGGCGAAATCCCTAGGATGCCCGAGAACACGTTAAAGCTCACAGCCTAATTCCTTCTCTGAGTATCAAACAGGACTTCGGCCTAAATAAGAAGCGGATTCTGTCGAGCTGATGAGAGAGGGCGCAATGTTTGACACGGAATATTATGTACATAAAGCAAAATTTACTTTTGTTTCGTATTGATCTCTTGTTTAGATATTCTCGAAAAAAAATCAAATTGAATAAGTTATTGCTTTTTCAAATACAGGCGTTGATGCGTGTGTGTGGGTAGGGTAAGGAAGAGTTTATGAAAGGTGTGCTTACTGTTCGCCCGAGTGTTTATTGTTTTGTGTTTGTTTTGCTCTCGAGCTTATACAATCATTATAATGGAAATGCTAGCTATTTGCCTTTTTTAAATCGGTCATTAGGAGACGCCTGTCGACTTTTAAATATTGGCTTTGCTGTCACCTTTTTTTATATGGCTGCAACAAACACCAAGATATTATTTCAATATTGAAGTTGGACACTTTTTTTATGAACACACTTTGTTTGGGTTTCTATTTTTCTCCTTCTACCGTTTTATTTCGATTGTTTTTGGGGTTTTTCCCGATGTTTTTGTTTCCTAAGCTATTGTTTTTATTTTCCCTTTTTCATTTTTGGCTTGGCAATGATTCTTAAATTACCGGGTAAGATTATGTCTTTAGAGATAAACAGCTAAAGATTTATTCGCAAATTTCATACAAATATAAAACTAGACCGAATTTATTTATCGGATTTAACAAATGTGGACTGACAAATCATTCCAAGCCATGCCCAAAATCTCTCCTGAGCCTATTCCCTCATGAAAAACATCAGCACAAATGATAACTACAGCAATAGCAGAAAAAACGATGTTACAAAACAAGAAAGAAGAAATAGCTACTACTGAAATAGTGAAGTATAATTCAAAACTTGTTTTAACAAGCGACCACGTCACATTTTTTCAAAGCTTCCCATGCGTGAAGTTTGGGGCACTTTAGCTATATTCACAATAATAAAAAATGATATCTTCAGACTGTTTAATGATGATGTGGTTGAGTTTATATAAAAGATTTTTTATTATTAAACATTTACATACGAACTGTCTAGAATTAATAATTTTGTTATATAAATATTGTGAACGGGTTTGTTACTTATTTTATTTCCACATACATTATTAATATTATAAACGAGATATTTATATTAGAATCACATTATTTGTAAATACTATGAGTTTTTCTTCTAGTTGTTATTTTGTCACCATTTATGTTTCTTTTAATATAGTTTATATATATATGTATAATATCATATAAACCATTATGATTTCTCAATAACAGTGAGCTTTTTGCTAACGTAATCATATGTTTTGTTTTTGTTCTTTTTCCATCGTTTTTTTATTGTTGTTATTTGTGCTTTGTTTTGTTTTTCAATATTAGTTCCTTTTAAATAAGTACTTTTAATCAGTTTATTAAACAGTGACAACAAAAAATGTAGCTCTACAATTACCGAAATGATCCTGGTTCAGTCATCTTCAAAAAGACATCGGACTTTTTAGATCCATATATAAGTCCTACAGTATATTTACAAAATATGCTTTACAAATATCAGTTAAAGGGGGAAAACTCAATCTGTTTTGAAATCTCTTTTCAAGAGATGCAGATAATCGAAGAAGGTGCACGATAGGTTAACGAAGATTATAAAATGAACTCTTAACATCTTAACAAGATGTTAAGAGTTCATTTTATAATCTTCGTTAACTCTCAATTGAGTTTTCATTAAGACAACTTAGAGTTCAAAGACTTTCTACTCTTGCAGCATAACTCTCAACCAGTCATACAAACCAGTCCAGATGCTCGAAAGGACTAACAAAACAAGCCACGAACAGTGATAGGTCATCGAATAATGCGTGAGATATATCTTGTCTCAAACTGTTTGAATGGACCACCAGTGCACATTAATTTTATGCATAAAAGTTTGCAATTTTTTTGTGCCCTCGTCGAAAAGCAACAAATCTTTGAGTTACAGCCGCAGCAATGTTGTTTGAGAGGCAAACAGTGTTTCGTGGTGAGTATTTGAAGGTGCTGTCATTACAATGATGAGCCAACATGAACATATTTACAGATGATGGACCGACTTGTTTGGCCAGCGATTGAGTGGTGGGTAACCGTAGGGAATTAGGGAAGACTCTGTTGACGCATTGTCTGGCTAAGAAAAGCCTTGGGGCATATATAAACAGTGTCACTGTGTGAGCGCGGGGCCCAAGGTCTGGGAGAAGAGCCACTGGGTTGATGAACATCACCAAACTTGGACTATTTGACAGTACTTTCTTAGATCGGGATTTGATTATCTAGTTTTGCTTTTCATCTATCTTTCTATGGAAACAATCTTTAAATATTCTATCTGCTTTAAGAAATCGATAAAGCTGTACATCTTTCTTTGGAAACTTGATTTTTCTCCACAATTTGATTCTTTTTCATATAAATTTGCATAAGTTGTTTGTTTTTGACTCTTGGCGATAACAATTGATCATTTTATTTTAAGATGCTTCCTCTTCTTCCGAAAATATGCTTTGGCATCGCTTTATCACCAACACTTGCGGTTTTTACTGCGCTCTCATGATATATTACAAGTAAACTGGTGTGTAGAATACATGTTTTAACTTTGCCTTAAGTCAACTTAGTAATATAGAACTAATAACTGATTAAGGATCAGGGAAAAGTAAGCATTAAATTCAGTTAAAGCACAGTTTAAAGAGCGTGATTCACCAAAGGTTGGGAAATAATTAGGCTCTTTTTTTTTCCCTTTCCTCGCGTGCAAGAATTCGTGTCAAAAAATTGCGTGTTAAGTTCTTTGCTTTAGTTCTGTTCGCGATCACCACATGGCGAAGTGACACTGGCACATTTCCGCAACTTGCGTTTAAGTTGATACACAGCATGGGTCGAGGGTTATTGGATTAGGGCCTATATAGATCAGACAACCAGAAAGATGCCATTAGAAAAAAAGCTGGTTGTCCTTACCTTGTTTCTTTGTCACAAACATGAGCTATTTTTTACACTTACTTTTAATTCAGACAAACTCTTTTTATCACCATGAGGTCATTCGAGCGACTTACTAACAAGAAATGTAATGGATTTTAATAAAAGTGTTTTGTGGCGAATTTATCCATGTTAAGTTTCTCCAAGCGGAAATATAACAGCGATATCTTTAAAAACACAATGCCAGTAAGACATAGACGGAGACTGTTAAACAAATGTCAGTATAAAAAACGATGTAAGAAAATGGTTTTAAAAAGGAAGAACCAGCAGTTGTCACAATCCGCACGCGCAGACTCAGTAGCGCACACAAACCGGAAAGATCGCACTATCTCAGACAGACAATTCTGTTCCTAGGACCACATCCATTCAAAGCAGTGTCGTCTATTGTCAGAAATTGTTGCTCACCCCAGCCAATGAAGTAGAAAAGCAGGAAAGGAGCTTTCTGATTGTCCAGAGGACGGAGCACGAGGATGAGGTGCAGGAAGAAACCCTCCACTAGCATCCAGAAAAAGTTGGCCACCATGGCAAAGTATTTCAAAAACCACATTCCACGGCACAGCCATTCCTGGAATCAGTTGGAGAAAGATGCTTGGAATTATGAACAAAATTGGTAGCGATAAAGCAATATCTATAACAAAAAGACGGATTAATCAACGGGTATTAGGTGTTAAAGTAAAAATGCTGATAGTATTAAAGTTTTTCATTAAATAAAAAGAAATGTTTTCTTTATTACTTTAGTTTATGCACATGCATAATTATAAAGATAATGTATAAACTCAATGTACAGGAAAATGACAAGCCCACACCAGATTTGAACTTACATGGCTACTGTACCAAAGGTCGTGATCAAAGACCACCGGTTCAAACAGGATGATGATGACCAGGAAGCGAAGAATAAAGGATATAATGAGGTTTTTGTGGATGCTCGTACGCTGGCACTGAAGAGACCTGAGAGTGGAAAAGAGATTAATGAAGAAGATAGAAAGAGAGACAGACAGACAGACAGACAGACAGACAGAAAAGAAGAATGGGAGGCACATGGACCGAAACACGGGCAGAGAGGTGACAAAAGTACCAAGAAGAGGTGAGTTAACGGTTTTATGGAGCAATTTTGAAACGTCAAAAGAGCATGATGAGGAAGAACATAAGCAAAATATAAGTATGATAAACAGTCAAACGACGATCAGCAATAATACACTCACGCAGTACATCTATTTTATAGCCAAACAAGGATCATGAGGAGGAAAGAAGAGAGCGATGAAGAGACATAGAAAGAAACGGAGAGAAGGGGTGAGAGTGGTAGGCAGACAGAGAAAGGCATGGGATGAGACAGCAAGGATGCACACAAAAAGACAGGCACAGTGGCACAAGAGGCAGGGCGGATAAAAAGATTGATACATGGAAAGAGAGATCGGCAAAGAGAGGGGAGAGAGCGAGCGAGAAATATGGAGAGGGAATGACACTTGATCATGACAAAAATCTGCCGGCAACTTGAAAAGAAATGTGGAAACATAAATCATATAATTAAGAGAAATCTAATTATACCTTGTCGCTATCTCATTTTTTTTTGTGTTTGGTCAAATAATTAACGATTCTATTAAAGCGACAGATGGACAAACCGACCCACAAACAGATAGAGAGAAAGCACGAGAAAGGGGAAAAGGTAATTACATCTTAGTGCCTTTTTGGGCTTGTTCAGAAAAAAATTCTGGCGGAAAATAGGAAAAGAATGGTGGAAACAAAGCATATATAAATAAGATAAATCTAAACAATGAATCTCCTTGACAACATGTTATTTTTTGTGTTTGGTCAAATAGTTAATGATTTTATTGAGAGAGAGACACACACACACACACGTACACAGAGAATTTTTTAAATTGTTTTTTCTGCAGAATTCCTATGAGACGTGAACAATGTAGATCTAAACATGCCGAATGGTCAGAAAGAAAAACAAAGGTGGCTATTCCTATTGAGACCCTAAAATAACCACTGCTTAAAAGTGCCTATTGAATTTTGCTTTAAAATTTTGTATACTTACTTGAACCAAAGAAAAATAAACAATGAGATGACTAGAACACCGAGAGAAATCACACAGCCGATGAAGTATACATAGGACAGTATAATGGCCGTCTGGAAACAAAAAGAAAAGAAAGGCAAAAGTAATACAGGAAAGAAATAGTTTCTTTTTCCCACTTTAATCATAGAAAATATAGGGCCTATTACTCTTCTCGATAAAGAAGGTTTTATGAAAGTTTATTCTTACGTAACACCCATTTTATCGAAAAAAAATAAATCGAGTGCAAATTAATTATGTATAAATTATGGAGGACTGTAATTCGTGGATGTCATAAAAATGGACATACATTTTAAAGGAGGATAGGTGTGGTTTTTTTTGTTTGTTTGTTGGGGTTTTTTTTTTGTTTTGGTTTTTTGTTTTTTGTTTTTTGTTTTTTTTTTTTTGTTTTTTTTTGGGGGGGGGGGGGGTTCTCTTACTTGGCATGAGCGGAAAAAGATAAAGATTGTAAAATGATTATCACTCAAATCGCATAATAAATAAAAAAAAATTAGTCTTGTACAGAAACGCATAATATCATCTCAAACCCAATTGTGCCTCAGATCTTTAGGAGCTTTAAACTTATCAGTAAATTCTGCTTCACCAGTTCTTGTTGCGAAGATAGAATGAAAGTCGGAACTAGTATTCAGAAACCAGCATTAGACTTTGGTTGTTCAGCTCGGCTAAGATGGCTATTTGACGTTTAAGGCCATGTTTTGAAAAAATACAGCACTTAAATAGAACTTAGGTGAAAGCATCAATATATGCGCGGTTTTGTAATTGTGAAACATGTGCTGTTGGATTTTATGTAAGTCATAATCATACATTACTTAGCTCGTTTTAAGAATAATAGCGTTGGTCTTTTTAAACGTTCAAAATTTCTAAGACAAACATCCTCACCAACTAAACCACGACAAACAAGAGCAAATGCAATTATAATTACATCATTATCTATTTCTGGTGGACTCGGAGTCGATTCATCCATTCTGTTGAAAGCATCTATACAGGCAGCGTAGTCACTTTTGTTGTCCCAGTAGCCTCCGGCATGGCAGTGTCTGTGAGCCATAACAGTTCCTGAGGAAAAAAATTATATTTGAAACAGGAATTGTATTTTCTATAATGCATAGAGATGGCTAGAATACAAACACTGACGGATCAATAGCAGATGGTGCGTTTCACATTTACAAAATTTTTATTCTAAAGGTGGTCTCAATGGTGCTGAAAAGTCGCTTTCTTTCATTGTTTAATAACGCGAAAAACATGTCGATTAGAGTCATCTACAACAGTTACTGACAGAACGGCTTTTTACAAGGGTAAAGAATTTTTCTTAATAGACCTTCATCGATAACTGGTGTGGCAGCTGCTAAAGTTTTACGCAGTATGAAAAAAAACCCTTCATTTACAGTAACTGCCGGCATTATTTTCTTCTTCATATCTATCCTCCTTCTTCAGCGTCCCTTTTCCTTTTTTCCTCCCCACTCATTCTATCTTATCAACGCAATCATGCGCTCAACAAGATTTATCGTTATAGTTACGAGGAGAGGGAAATGCTTTTGTAAAACACAAAGAGTTGTTTCATGCGAATTGTCATAATTTCTACATCCGTATAGCAAGGCACCTGACTAGTATTATGATAGTGGACCCTCAACTCTAGATTCGATTCTGGTGATAAATGTGATGCTTTTCTTGTCACGCTATTTGTTATCTGGGTGGAACTTGAGGCAGAACCACCTAGTGCACTGATACTTTTCGAGTGCCTAAAAATCAACGTCGCTAAGAGTGGAATACATTGAACGAAAGATGGAATTTTTGGCACGTGTTGTAGCGAATGAGAGACCGAAGCTAATAGTTTTCTGTTGAAAGTTAGGTCAGGATGATTACTAAATCTTCGGGTGTGTAAAGGCACACGTTGCTTTATCTTATCTTACTGTGCTACTTTCTTTCATTATTCATAAACAGTGCTGATCGTGATAATTTCACTCATAATACACGTCGTCAGGGTAACGCCAAAATTTAAAGTCTGATCGACAAGAACAGTGCTTGTAAAGCCTACAAACTAAGACACACGACACACGTTTCATGATTTGTGAGATACAGAATTTTATTTTGCTACAGCAGAATCAGATGTTCTAGTTCTATATTGTTTGAAGTAAAAGTACTAAGATTCTTTTTTTTTTCAGATCATTCTGTTGCATTTTACTTGCTTTTCATTTTTTGTTTCATTTGAGATTCCTCTTGAGCTAAAATTACATGAATAAGGGTTTCCGACTCTTTGTCAGTTTTCTTCTCTATTGTACTCTATTCTATCAGCCAATATTTCAAGAGCCATCATGTGAAAAACTGATCAATATGGTAACGCGTTTGTACATGCTGATTTCAGAGCCAACGCCTGTGTTTTATTTAGACTTTTGTTTCAGCAGATAAAGGATTTGAGACACTTGAAATATGTTCCTGAGTTCAAAACTAATGATTTGCAAGTCCGTTTCCGTTTTTTTTAATCCTCTTGATACAACTCGCATGTATAATAAACAATTTTTGAATTAACACCACCAGACTGGGATCATTTTTTCTGGTCATTCGACTCAAACGTGTGTAGTTTTTAAACCCTCACGATGGAAATCTTAGGTTCCCAGCCTGCCTTATTCATTTTTGTATCGACAATTTAATCTTTCTCAACCGCTTTCCTTGTCCTAGGTTATAATAGTATTAAAAGCAAAAAAACTTTGGCCATTTATTACAACACATTTTACACCCTTTATAGATTCAGCGATAAGTAGAAATGAATTGAATTTCTTTTAATGACGATATCTATGTATTTTTGGAACTAATTTCATCCTCGTCAATGTTGTAAATTAAATAAGAAAAACAAAATTCAAAGATCTAAGTTTCAGCTACCTCTCCCCCTACTATAATAAAAACTAGGAAATTTCAGAACTGACCTTGGGAGAAAAAGTATATATAGCCTTATTTTAATCTAAGTCGCATGGTGTCATATTTGGCAAAGATGGGATCTTTAGAACAGGAGACTGACCGGGAAATGTTATCAATCGATGTGCCTGAACCGGGATCAGTGCTAAGCTTGGGGAAAAACAAACATTTCTAAAAAGAAAAAGCCAACTTGTTTTTTGACTTTTCAACATGAAATTGAACTTTTCATTCCCCCCCAAAGACTCCCCTGCAGAGGCTAAACAGTTTTGACAGCAGTGACTTTTAAGAAATCAAAACCAGAAAAAGAAATAAATGTTTCTTTCGCAAACCAGGCTGTCGTGTGTTGTGTAATTTGACAGATACAGATATCCGTTGTCAGCTTCGCGTTCCTGACTACACTGTAACATTTGGGGAATGACTTCTTTCATTAATGTTTGGACTTCCGAAAACTCCTGCCAAGTCTGTACTAATTTTAATATGACCGGTAATATTAACGGAGTTGACAGGTGAACTGGTCTCGACAAGATCAAGGGCTACCAAGAGCCGCTCTCCATGTTGCTTTACATTACATTAGTTTTCCGATGCGAAGCAAAGGATGTGAATTCCAGAATGAGCACAATTCATTTTCGATATTCTAATTCCGGGATGTTTCGTTATTTTCAAATTCCCTTTTCAGTTTCAAACCAAGCAATGGGTTCACTGCTTGCATCAGTTGACTTCTAGTCATAACTACTATCAAAACATCCTTTTTTAATTGTTACAAGAGAGTACTGGATATAGTCTTTCATCCAAGTCTCGTTGCTGGTTCTATTTCAAAGGTTTCAAATTCAGACTTTGAGGAAAATATTTTGGGAGCGTTATCCACTGTAAGGATTTTTATTCAAGTTTAGTAGTCTTGTGCTTATTTTACTGTTGTTTTTTTTTCTTATCCTATTGTTTTCCTTAAGTTCTCACAATATTCGCAATATCTTACAATGCAATTAGTTCTCGAATAGTAGCTAATATATAAATATTTGGAATGCTGATTTTTTTTTTTTTTTTTTTTTTTTTTTTTTTTTGGGGGGGGGGGGGAGGGGGAAGGTTAAGGGGGCATCGTGTCATTTATTAAGGTTTGTTAAGGTTGGGTATAAAATAATAACTTGACTTTACATATGAGGCAATAAAAATTGTCATACAAAAAGCCAGAATAGTGAAAGTTAACCTGGGTTTACGATTAAAAGAAAATAATTGATCATATCCTTGGCATGAGATAATAAGATAATCTGTTAGCATCCCAAGAGAAAACTATTGTATTATTTTATTCTACGCTCTTCAGAAAAGATTTTTTGCTGTAAAGTTTTTACCATAACTGAAGCATATAACTATTTCTGGCTCCTTTTTTCCCCTCGTGCTGGATATATTTGATTCACTTTATATGAGACAATCCCTTCTCTAGCAAAGTCGAGGAAAGTGAATTTATCATGACTATTTCTCCATACTGGAAATTAAGAGTGTACGTGATCAGCCGGTTTGATCGAAATATTGTGCTCTAATGGATCTTGAGGTGCCACGTCGCAAGCTGGTGTTTACAGAGCCTAAAGCTATGGTTGAAATAAAAATTAGCACGAACCCACTAAAATTTCAGCCTAAAGTTTTCTATCATCTTGCTTTAAAATAATTATAAACAAAAACGAGATTGTGTAACGGTTGGGAGACCATGATTTCATGTGAAATTAATCGATTAGTCAAAATGAGAGAAGCCATTGGTGTGAACCGAAACAAGCGAGTGAGCAGCCGCACAGTCGATACTTTATTCATGACGATTACTTTCATGGATTCATGTGGATATAAAAATCGGCACTGTTAACTGCAGAGACTATTTATCAAGCATGATTCTCTTTATTATTTTTTAAACTGTTTAGCAGTGTCATGTACAAATCGAGGTTTTCAATCTGTTGGGCAACATGACAGCTTTACCTTGCTCCACATTGGCACAGTTCAGATGTACTCCACCACAAAGACAGAAAGCTGTAAAAGTGTAAACCCTCTACAATGTTTTTTTTTCCCTTTTTACTCCCAATTCCTCTTCTTTCTGTGTTATAAATATAAACTGAATATAATGATGCTTGTAATTTATTGCCGCCTACTATAGCACAACTGTTGAAAGCTTATTGTCGCCTGATTAGAACTTTTTTCAGTGATTTTCTTTTCACCTAACGCTACATTTATTACTTCGGACGATAATGACCTGCCATTCTGTTATTTACATTTCACCGTATCAAAGGCAGAACCTTTTATAAATGGAAGCAATTATTGTGTTACGCAAGTCTAATGCTTAGAATAATACGATGCTAACCATAGGGAGGGGGTAAGATGTTAAGTTCTTTGTATGGCCTGTATTATACCGCCTGGGCAAGAATACAACCACATTGGCAATCATGATTCATGATGATTTTACAACTTCCGGCGCAATATAAAATACTTTGGTTTTGACATAACCATTGCGGGTAAGTATAAAGAAGTTCTTAAAGGCAAAACAATCAAATATATCTTACACCGACTTATCAACATGACATTTTCTATCGCGGCACGGTGTCGATCTGACCACACCTTTCTTATGATTTTTATTTAAACTGGCAAGAGGAGAAAAACATAACCAAACTGTTTTGTCCGCAAAAGCCGTAATGAAAAAGGCGATTGCTTCCGTTAAGAAGTTTGATCCAACAAGCCAAAAGCCACGACAAGGATCAATCAGGGTTTGTAGCTGAGCTGATGGAAGATAAAGCGACACTTAGAAAAGGTCGGCGTTAAGAACGCGCGTGCTGATTGGCCAGCTGTGGCTCTCTCACAGCCGAGATTATTTGTCTTATTCACGCAGGAATCAGTGGAGGCAATCAGGTCGCCTCTTTCTGTCGATTAAGAAGGCAGTTTGAGCTGTAACTGGCCCAGCGTTTTTAGATTATTTTTCTTTTTCTTTTTTTTTTTTAGGTTCTTAGAGTTATAAAAGAAGTATTATACCAGCTACCGACGACCAAATTTTTCGAAAGAAAAAAAAACGCAAAACAACAGCGGCCGTTCAACAAAACAGGCAAAATATAATTTTATTGTATACTTGCAGCTTTTTAGACACAAGCAGATAGCAGTTTTGCATTACAATAGTTCTGCAATGAACATGGAACGTGAATTTTAAATTAAGAGAGGCACGGTATTTCTGGTTAGATACTCTAAACATGGTTAAATTGTGCCGAAGCACGTCTTCCGTAAAATGTAAAACACACAACAGCACGCAAAATATGAAAGCATATGCCATTGTTAATGGCCAGTTAAAATTTACTTAATTGTTCTTGTGTTTCTGCATACTCAAAGAAAACTGCCTATCGCTTTCAAAATCGAGTGCCGCATCTATTTGTCTAGCACTTTCCTTCTCAATGGATTTTAAAACTCGATATGCTTCAGATCTTGTATAAGCTTTGGTGCAATATTATGATCCATTTTTGTACTGAAGTGCAAAATTTTTACGGTGAAAGAAACAAAAGCTGGTCCCGTGGATAATTTTTTTTTCATTTGTTTTATTCTAGAAACGTGGATCTCTTTGAGCTTTGTAAAATTTAAAAATCTTCGAGCCGAATATTTTTGGGGTTTCCGCCTTTTTGTTTTCCTTCTTTCTAAAGTTTTTTTTTTTTTAATATTAATTGAATAGCTGGTAGGGTACGTATGCGCGTGCGTGTGTGTGTGTGGAAGTGGGGGGATGGGTTAGTCGAGTCCGAATAGAGTGTTTGACTTTTCGTAATCCAGGAGGAAGAATTACGTAGACTGTCATATTGGACAAGGAGGACAGGATAGTAAGAGTCGTAATAACCAGTACTGCGAAATGCTGCGATAAATACAGCGAGACTCTGTGCGTGTGGCGAATATCATTCTTTAATATCTATAATACATTTTCCTTTGGTGAATACTCTGAAATAGTTGGGTGTCCTTCTATTTGATTGTTGAGCAAAGCCATTTTTATGAGAATTATATATTGTGTTGTTCAAGAGTTTCTTGTAAACATCTATTTAACTTAGTGTTTGTAAATTTCAGCCTTCTGATTAAGCTTCTTCGATGATAGAGAACTTCAGCAAAGAAAATCGATATGTCGAAGCATGCATTTTACATCCTCGATGCACTTTTCCTCCATGTTTGTTTACACTTCTGTTTTTGCATGTTTATCATATAAAAACTTGACGTGAGCATACATTCGATAAATGCGCGGGAAAAAAAATGACAAATCCCAAACTGTTTGTGAAAAAGCGTCGTTCTGTCTTATGGCACCACAGCTAAAAACTAAAGACTTCATAGAATTCTTGCAGATTGATTTTCAATAAAACTGAGATATGTTGGGCCTTAAATACATGGGAAAGCCATTATCCCCTGTTATGTTTTGCAAGAAAAATTTGCTTATGAGTGAGGAAGGGGATGAGAGGGTCTATATCCAACATGCTTGGTCATGAGCGGATGTGGACTTATGCCAAGTACTCGGTACTCGAACCAAATGGAGCGTGTGTGGCACCGAGTCCTTTGAAAACTCACACATATGACTTCAACCCTTTAAGATGTAAAATTAGTACCTGTCTCCTTATAAGACCTACCGGGAAACTAGGGGACGTTACACTTCTTAATTAGCGAAACAGTTATTCGACGACAGGCGGTCAATAACCTCGTAACTACTCGGGCATTCGGTTATTTCTAATAGCTCCTCCTCCTAGATGATTCTCTGTCAGTATAGGATGACATGCTGATTAGCCATGGCAATAAATGGAATGTTAACGATCACTTTGTAGAACCCTTTTTTTGTACTTTCGTGGATTTGGCTCTTCCTAAAATCAGCGTACTGTCCTTATCTTTAAGCTTACCTATACACGGTTGAACTGCAGTTGTGTTCTCGGGCGCAGCTTTCCAACACAAAACATCATCAAACTCAGCGGGGCAGTATTGACCAGGATCTGGAGATATAAAAAATACAAGGTATAGAAGGAAAAAAAACCATTGTTTTCTTGATCCCATGAAATCGATATCTATTTTCTGATGAAGAGAATGAGAATTTGTCTAATGTTACATCACTACACAATTTTTTTATTTACAGTTCCTAAATAAGATCAGTTGTTCATAACGCCCTATTGTTTGCACTGTTACTTTTTAAAACTTTTGATGGCTTATTTTAATTTTCTCTGAAATATCCGCTTTTTAACTTAGTTTCTCCTCTTTTTCTTTTCTCTCTCTCTCTCTCTCTCTCTCTCTCTCTCTCTCTCTCTCTCTCTCTCTCTCTCTCTCTCTCTCTCTCTCTCTATCGATCTATCTATCTATCTATCTCTTTCTCTCTGTACTATGTTTAGGTCATGTTTGATGATAATCTAAAATCTCCTTAATTATTCTCACTAATGAGTCACATGACTCGAGAAATGCGATGATTCCAATCCAAAAAAATCCCTTATTTTCTAGGACCTATAATCACGTTTCGATTCCAACTTAACCTTTTATTTTAACAATTCAGATCTATCAACGCATAGCTCGCAATAGAAGAACACAAGTTGAGAAAAGGTCGAGAAGGAAACGAAAAGAGTAAATTAGAGCGAACGGAATGTCCCGTCGTTAGTTTGTAATAGCTTGGCGTTAGTGAAGAGGATCAATGATGTTCTCTTTATTTCTTGAAATGTTTTCTCTGATTTTCCTCTTAACTACAAGTTGAACTGAGGACAAAGTCAGTGTTAATTACTTCAGAAGTATCAGTTTTGCATTGTCCAAACACCGAAACATTTTAGCACTGAGCACATTAATATTCTAAAAAAGTAGTTGAGATGACATGTGTGTCTTGTAATATCTTTTTAAAATTAGGTAGTTATTCTATAACAATAAGCGTAATGGTGTCGTCCATGTGAGTCTTGTACGTGTTTTACTCAGATTTTCATTTTTGAAGTTATTTTAAATTTCGGTTCAATATTATGGGAAAATTAACAACAGTTAAGTCACGTTTACTATATTGGTAACTGAATTATAGCAGCCGTTAGATGCGTTTTTAATCGTGTTTCTCGGATTTTTACTTGAAATAGTTTTTCCTATCGTCTAATTTTTGATGACAGTTTTGCTTGATAATCCGTCTCTAGCAATTAGTTCTCAAACAAAACTTATCTTACACTCCTTCCTTCACTCCGTGTTTTCAAGAGCGAGTTTTTTTCAACTTATCAGGAATTTTTACACTGCAACTTTTGAGGCACCCTGTGAATGAGTCTTTTTCTGAAAATCCTGTTCTGTTATCCATGACCTTTTTTGTTTAAAGAACCGAAATCATTGTAATAAAAAGTTGTGGGACTCTGGTAGCTACCAGATCTAACTTAAATGAAATTGACTTGAAATGTCTTTTGGGAATGCCTCGTGCGATCCGTGACCGGATTCAATCGACACCAGAATGGATGTCCTGAGCTCTGCAGTATCACGCGGTCACAATACATGCCGAAGTACATCCTTAAGAGAGCATTGCAGTTTCGACATTTTTAGTATCTTTGAGACTATCTAACGAAAAAGAAAGCTCAAAATTTTCAGTTATTTTAATATTTATAGCACATTAAACTTTCGATCTTTATCTTCTACTAACTACACAAACATGAAATTTCAGATTTTTAGGGTCATTGTAACTATCTATATTGTACGAAGGCTTAAGAATATTTGTTATTGCGTGGTATCGCTGTTTTGTTGTATGTGAGTGTGTTTTCAGCTTTGATCAATAACTTAGTCGAGCTGAACTTATAATTTATTCTTCTTTTTTTTTAAATCGTGGCCTCGGTTTTTGCTCCAGAAATAGTATCAATTGGGAATAATTTTAGAAATAGATGGACGAAAATAGGTCAAAATTGATTTTAAAATAAAACGAGATCATTTTCATGTAAATAATTAACAAGATTTCACAAAATATATGCGCAAGCATATTAAGCAATGAAAAAAGCTAATTTTGTAAAATCCAAATCAACATATAGACCATATTAAACATTCATTATCATGTACGTTAGAACAAAAAGGCAGCCAAGGCAGGGCAACTTTAAATACTCTTTACAGGAACCCATAGCATACAAATTAGAGTCAAGAAGGATCTTTAAATTGATTTGGCAAATTTTACAGAACTAACTGATTTTACTTATACCTTCTACGTCCCAAACTAACAATGCTCAGAGGACTGTGCGAAATTAAAAGTTTTATAAACATAGTTAAATATGCAAATGGGAAAAAGGATTTTTCCACAATAAAATAGTACAACGGATTTGTTAATGCTTCTATGTTGGGAAAACTTCATCCCTTTTAGTAAAAGTAATTTCTAGAAATTTACTTTATTAAAAAAATAAAAGATGCAAGTCAATGCGTCGGAAATATTAAATGAGCTACATCAGGTAAGTATTAAAATTAAATGTACATGAATTTAACAAATCACATGAATAGCCACCTAAAATCATAGTAAGATTAACACACAGCATTGTATATCCATAACCCTTGGAATATAAAAGTCATCCTGACAAATTCTTTGCATTCACTTCTTATTTTTTTTTTTTTTTTTTTTTTGTTATCTCTAAACTGTTTATCTGTTATATTAATTTGAATGAAGTGAACATGTGTGTGTGTTTGTGCTGTGTATCCATGAGTCTTGCAGTAAAGATTTTTTTCCTGGAGCTAATTTATGTCACCAGCCTGCCTGTTAGTAGTAAAGTCCAAAAAAATTTAATGCATAACATTGTATACCCAGAAGCTTTTCAAATATATATATATATATATATATATAAAATGTATATAACTCACGTCTTTTGTTTCATTAAATCTTTGTGGAATGCTAATGCCACTATTTAAAAATTTATAAAAATTCGCTACTCTTTAAAGAGACCATTATAACTAATATCAAATAACTACAAAAGAAGCTATTAGGCAGAGAGACGGAGTGAAAGAAGGTTGCATAAATACTAAATATTCTACTGTAGTATTTTTTCATTGAAGCCACATTTTCTTTATACTAGCTTATCCACCACATTGTATCAGCAGTGGATCACAATCATAACAGAAAAAAATTGGTTTCAGTATAAACAAAATGAATGATACGTGAGGTAAAATGCCCAGATTCGGTTTCCTTTTCCATTAATTTGGACCAGTAAGAACCTGTTCTTGGCCACATTTATTGAGAAGAATATAAATGTATTAAATCTTTACTTACTTTATTATTTTATGGGTTTGGACTTCATTAATTTTCTTAATTGTAAAGAGTAATGAATAAATAGTTATATAGCCAGTATGAATGAGCCGATATATGCGCAAAAAGTCCATTTATATTGGTTTTTTGAGCTGATATAACGGCTAAAAGTAGGTATGGGTTTGGACTAAATCAATTTTCTTAAATGTAAAGAACAATGTAATAAATAATCATATAGCCACTTTGAGTGAGCCGATATATGCGCAAAAAGTCCATTTATATAGGTTTTTTGAGCTGATATAACGGCTAAAAGTAGGTATGGGTTTGGACTAAATCAATTTTCTTAAATGTAAAGAACAATGTAATAAATAATCATATAGCCACTTTGAGTGAGCCGATATATGCGCAAAAAGTCCATTTATATAGGTTTTTTGAGCCGATATAACGGCTAAAAGTAGGTATGGGATTAATTTTCTTAATTGCAAAGAGCAATGAAATAAATAATCATATAGCCAGTATGCGTGAGCCGATATATGCGCAAAAAGTCCATTTATATAGGGTTTTTAAAAAGTAGGTAAAGAGCTGTTTAACGCTTGTCTCTGGGGCTACCTAGCTTTTATTGCCATACAATTCATTGTTCTTCAACAAAATTGACTTCCTTACCCGTACTTTTGAGCGGGTAATTATTCTGGTTATATACAGGTGCGATTCTGTTAACATTGGCCTTTGATTGTCCCTACTTTATCTTCATTAAAAAAGCTTATGGGAGACCTTCTAATACTCTTTGTACCAAGTCGCAAGAGGTTACATGCATGGATTTGATTGTTGGTTATGCATTTAGATAAGTTTCATCTAATAATCATTTTTTTGTATTGATCCTTTCTCTTTACTCTATAATACAAAACAAATTGACACTACTGTTTTTTACCTTCAAGAGAATAAAACTTTTTGTTGAGAAAAGTCTTACTTTTGTTGCCAATCTAACATAAAAGTATGGGCGTAGAGTATGTATAATATTATTCGATTGATCTAGCATATAACTTTATTTCCTGATTTAGATAGGGGTGAGTTCTTTATCTGGGTTCATTCGTGCATGAGACAAAACGGACAGACTGCTCCGTGTGGATGAGTGATTTCCCGAGATATGGGACGTCCGATAAGTTGGCGTGATGAAAGAAGAAACAGGACTCAAAAGCATACGCTCCAGGCAACTTATAAAAAAGAGAGCTGATCTATCGTTGAACGTCTTAAAATACTTATAAATCATTGCGTTTCTATAAATTATTAGATTTTAAGGTCAGAGCCAAGCAGTTTCAATAGAATATCATTACAATGATATTTAAAGAACCACTTTTCGGGAGTGTTTAGTACAATGGCAGGATTAAAAGTTGCTAGGATCCTATAAATATAAAGCTAAGTTAGATATAGGAAATTATAGTTTTCCAATGCTTACGAAAGTTATGGTTCGTGCTTATAAAAATGTGTTACAATTTAAAACATTAATTTCTTTCTCCTTAAATTAAGTACAGTTGACAACAGTCATCATTTTTTAAAGATAACACGAGTTGAATTTTTTACTAGTTTTGGTTTAAATATCAGTGGATTCAGAGTGGGAAACGAAATTATTTTCGAAGGCGGATATAACTGTTGTTGTTTTTTTTGTTTTTGTTTTTTGTTTTTGTTTTTTTTTTTTTGTTTTTTTTTTTGTTTCTTTTTTTGCAAAAGTTTGACCTCTTAAGAATTATGTCTATCTTGAAAACTGACATTACACAGAGGGACCTCGAAAACTGCCATTACATTGAGAGACCTTGAAAACTTTGAAGAATAAATAGCGCTTATAGCAAGCGCGTAACTCTTTACTTGATCGAGGTTTATCAGTAGATTAAAAAATATCTTAAGACTGGAAATGAGGCATAAAAAATCTATCTTCCTGTTAGATATTTGTTCATTGCAGGTTTATGTAAGCTACAGGTTCGTGCTTGAAGCAAATTGGCACAACCAGCGCTGCATGCTATGTTTGTTTTCTATATGAAAAGCTGTTGTTTAATTATGCGTGGGTTTGCTTCTAGATTACTTTTGTGTCTAATGTCTAGATTTCCCATTTGATATTAGAACTTGCAAGGATTTATGTTTAGACGGCAAACATAGATACTTTTTACTTACTTTAATGATGGCTTCTTTATTTGACATTTTTTGAAACCAGTATAAATGTATATGTTCATTCATTACTTAGCATCTTTTTATCCTAACACTAGAATACACTCCATCATCGGCTTTCTGTCCTTCTTATATTGTTTCTCTCCCAATATTTTCTCGCCTCCTCCCTCCCTTCTTCTCTTTCTCTCTGTCCTTCCTTCCTCCTCTCTCTCTCTCTCTCTCTCTCTCTCTCTCTCTTTCTCTCTCTCTCCCTTCCTTCCCCTATCTTTTTCTCTCAATCCTTTACTGTCCTTTTAAATTCATTCACTTTGCCTTATCCGCACAAGAGTATAGTATGATTTTCATACTGAATCTTACAGCAAAATCATTCAGAATTTATGGTTGAATCGAATTTTAGAATCGCAAAAAAAATGTTCATATTCTTTAAATGCATTAGTATTCCTTAAAGTTCTCAGAATAACACACTTTGGCTATTAATGCCACTAGAAAGAGAAATAATAGCTTCCCTTTGCAGTTTTAACGAAATCGACCTAAAAGCACTACTAAGTGTGTCCAAATATGAAAAAAAAAAAAAAACCCGATAAAGACAGCCCTGAAGGCATCGCATTCAAACAAGTTCAGGTCTCATTATACAACCACATTTTGAGGCTTTCTGGCCCGACCGAAAAGAGCCAGACAGCAGCTTGACGTCACTGCGTCACCTAATTTTGGTAAAAACAGGCCCGTTTGGATGGTCACTAACTTGGTGAGTCGTCGGTCGAGACGGAAAGAAATGCTCGTTGTCACAGCTTAAAACCTATTGATTTGCCTCCAGCATCATCGGCGACATGCCAAGAGCTTTGGATACCTGGGTGTAAGCAGCAGGTCTGCATTGATGAAGAACAAAGACCCCCTCAAGTAGCGATGAGAGGTCAGCCTAATTAGTCCTTCTCATAGGCGGTATAAGATCGAAAATTGCACGAGGCAGTGAAGGGTCGTGAACATCATGCTTGGAGAAATATCTTCTGCATGCATAGTAAAGTATTAATATTATATAGCTCCCTCTTTCAGAGCATTTATCTTAGATTTTATTATTGTTTCACACTAAATCGTAATAGTTCGCAAGAAGTTCTACCACCACTAAAGAACGTGGGATTTGATTTCTTTTTTTTTTCCTCGATTTTTTATGATTGGGAAGTTTTTACTAGTTTAAAAGGAACAACTTAAAGCAGGAATCTAAAAAAATTACACGATTTCTTAAAAATAATGCCATTAGTGTAACTTATGGTTTTGTTTCCCAAGTATCATTAATGATTTAAGTTATTTACAATTTTTTTTCAAGATTTAATTTGCCCATTTGAATTTATTATCTTTAAACGGGATCTTCAACAATGCAAAAAAAAAAACGAGAGGAAATAAAGAGCACCGACGTCGGATTCAAAAGATGAATTGTCTCTAAAAGGTTTTACCAAAAGAGGTTCCGGATTCTGTATGTGGATAAAATCACATGAACTTTGTTGAATTTTTCATGACAACTGAAAATAGTTAGGTATGCTGACACAGTAGTTATATAGAGGCAGAGAGGAAGAGAGAGAGAGTGAGAGAGAGAGAGAGAGAGAGAGAGAGAGAGAGAGAGAGAGAGAGAGAGAGAGAGAGAGAGAGAGAGAGAGAGAGAGAGAGAGAGAAAATATTGCGAGATGGAGATCCAAATTAAAGAGAAAGTAAAAAAAAGAAGTGTTATTTTAAAAGGAATAATCGGATCATGGCTCAAGTACAATGATCGCACATTTAGAAGTCAAATATTAAAGCATAAAGTAATTCGCCACTTAGATCTAGATTGAGAGATAGTCCATCATATTTATCCGATATCAATTTATTCATACAATTTGATTAGCAGTCTCGTCTGAATATACGTACCTGAGGTTATATTTAGAATTTTATTTAATGAGACATGGATTCTGCCCGAAATGAGATATTCAACCACTCTGAGTTTCCCATTCTAAAATGCCTCGAACTTTTTTCTCACCCTGCTCAGACCATTTTGGCAAGGTGGCTATCGATATTATTATTCCTTTTTGAGGAGCACCTTCCTTGATTCTTAGTTACAGCAATATTTTATCGTTAACTTCGGTTCATATAAAAAAAAATCGATTAACAAACCTTTTTAAGCTTTGAAATAAAATGTATTTGTTGGAATGTACTATATAAAAAAATCCGTCTAGCCAAAATAGGTACAAAAAGACATACGATTGCAAAAAACTTCTTTCCACGAATTCGCTATGATGTATGAGATGTAACAGGATAATATATTTATATAAAATAAAAAACAGCACTGTTTTTTACTTGGTCTGAGTTAAACCAATGCTCGCAAGAGTTATTTTATGGTGACTTCCCTCGGATATAATGGATTTATATGCGAAAGTAATGCAAAACGGGTTGCTTTTCTCCTAAAAAAACGTAGACAATGTAATGAAGCAAACAATTTTCTCTATATCATGGTGATAAATGCTTTCAAATTAAAAAATTCTTGAAATGCTTCTTTAATTTAACACTCTTTTTATGTTTGTGTGTGGCCTTTCGTTTGATATTTAGGAATATCCTCTAGGAATATAGCATACCAACATAATTATGACAAGGATAACACTGCAGATTCTCTGCTTTTTTATTTCTCTGATGCACCATCCTTTTTCTTTTCACTTGACAGTCCCCGTCTGTCTCCTTTTGCCTGACTTTCAGTATACAGATTACAAGAGTGAAACTTTTAGTTACCATAAAAAGAAAATTATAACACACACACAACGATAAAGATATGAGAACAGTTTTATACGCTGGGCTTAATAACCATAATGGTCAGGCGGTTCTTGTCATAAGCTAATGGGCTGCCATTACTTCCTTGGAGTGGCAGCGAACGTGGACTTTAAAAACTTGAAAACGAAGAATGTTTAAAAAAAACTAAAAGGATCTGGTTACCAGCAGTCGCTCAGTAATGTGAAAAGAATAAAAGTTTTAGAACTCTTATAACCGTAAAGACTAAAGTTATAAATTCAAATAGTGTCGCCAGGCTCCTTTTAAGGCTGGATAGAGTAAAGGTCAGGAAGACTGCTAAGTGGGCTTTTTCATTATCTGATATATATTGAGTGGGATCTTTTACCTCTACCCTGAAAGTACAGGAGAAAAATTCAATTTTCTTTAATTCGTCTTTCAGCGAAGCGATCGTGTCCATGGCTAGCGAAGGCTCCTCCATTTGAGCTAATATTTATCATGTGACGCATAAAAAGGCTGTACCGTCAATCAGTTCATCCGACGAACGATAACAGCAACTTTTTATGTGCAAAAAATAAAAATAAAATGGAATGTATCTTTAATGTCATCGAATGCTATTTAAAGTTTTACAAGCATTATCTCAGTTTAGACTTATTGATAACCAGGAGATGGTCGACTCCTCACCATTTTCAGCCAAATAAATTCTTCTATAATTTTGTTTGCTTACCAAATCTAGTTATCTGTTCCGCATTAGATCATATGTAAATTCAATGTTGTTGCTATCTTCACAACCCTGCTCAGGGTAAAACGTCTAAAAGCTTATGGGATTCAATTGCTAAACCTCTCCCTCTTCTCCATCGTCTCATACATGACCAGAAGTTTATCATTTCCTTTATGGTCTCAAAGTGCTTTTTTCTAAAATCTCACTCAGTACTCTTGCTCTCGATTTCCTATTGATGATATGCCCAATTTTACTTTATATGAGCGTCGTCGACTCAAATCTATCGGTTGGAAGCCAACAGCAAAATGAGTGTCCTTATTTTAAAGCTGGTATTCCAGTCTAATCGTACAAATAGCAGCTACAACTTCAATACATTTCGTCTTGACATAATATGTCGAGATTTTCCAACTTTTTTTAAAGTATATGAGGTTAGGGCACCAGTTGCAGCCCTATCTTGCGTAATAGATTTTCTCTTTTTGTTTTTGTTTTGCTTCTAGTAGAATCATGGAAATTCGAGAAAACGCTCATAAGCTCAATTAATATTAAATCAGACAACCTCATCGTCGCAATATGACATGAAGTGCGGCTCTACGTGAGCTTCCGTGCCAACTTTTCGTTTATGGTTTCCCTCGAATTGATTTCATACAGGAAAATCAGAAATATTTAATCTTATGCTGTGGTAGCTCTGATCTAGATTTGCTAAGTCAGAGTTGCGTCAAGGTGCTGTTTTTTAATCTCTAATTTTCAATCGTTTCTTGCATTTATGTACTTTTAGAATTAAAAAGATTCTGATATTCAAACCGTGATGAAAAAATTTTTAAGATGATAAAAGAATCGGAGAGATCAAGAATGTGTGAAAGTATCCTGGAATTACTTACAAAGGTTTACTAATCTGCACTGAATTAGATTAATATAAGAGATAAAAAGGAAAAATAAATTATACGTTATGGCTCCACCGATATGATGTCAACAAAAATTTCACAACGAAAAAAATCAGTAGAATGTGATATGAGACACAATAGGTAAATCCTGAGAAAAATTGAATAGGTTCTCTAACCTATTGGAGAGCCACGTCGGTTAGACTTGCTCATTTTTAATCCTCTATAAATGTTACAACGGTAGTTTTACTTATATCGCCTTACGTGCTTTCACAGCCAGGTTGCCATAGACCGTGCTATCTGGGACGAAAAACTAGATTTTTTAGAATCAGTAACTTTGCGTTGTCAAGGGGAAAGGGAAATCATGATTATTTTTAACTACTCACCCACAGAAATGTAAAACTATAATATTGAAAAGTGTCATTAAGAAACTTTCACGAACTTAATACATATGTAACTAAGAGAATGGGGAAACATAATCAGGAATTCAAATAAGACTGCGGAAAGAAACTTTGCTAGACACAACCAAAATGAAGAAGTCTTGAAGCTATTTAAGTGATATCCTCAGGAGGAGATACATTTAAGATTCTGTCTATTTAAGTTATTCGCATTGATGACACTTTTTTAAATCTCTACATGTATTACAGCCACACAGAATTGTACGCTTGCAATCACAATACTCCTTTTACCTATCGATATACTTTGTCCGTACCATTCAAAAGTTTGCAAAAATATTTACGAAAAGGAAACAACATGAGAAAATAAATGTGTCCAATCTATAAACTCGAACTTCCCATCATGGCATTGCGAAAACAAAACAAGCAAAATTTTGGAGTAACTTGTCATTGAAGATATCCTGCTCAAAGGTTTGAACTAGAAAAGTACACAGTAATTATTGTTACATGACAATAAAAACTGCAGTGAACGATTCTGTCGTTAGAGAAGAGCGAACAAATATAAAATATAAAGATATGACTCTCATATAATAACAAAAGGCCTTCATTTGCTAAAGTGTTTCCATAGAGTCTAATTGAGAAAAAGTCCTTAAATCAAAAAGGTCAGTATGAATGGCATAAGATCAAAGAAATTATGTTGCTTGACCCACTCTTTATCTTGACAAAAAAGCCTCCATATATGTGGAAGCGGCCCTAGTGCTCTTAAAACGAAAGCCATGAAAGAGAGGAAAGAGGAAAAGAGTGAGAGAGAGAGATAAAGAGTGAGTGTGTGTGTGTGTGTCTGTATGTGCGGGAGGGAGGAAGATAATAGTAGAGAAACTAATATATTCGTCTATTATCTAACGGACAGAAAAAAAAAAGGGGGGGGGGGTCGAAAGACCAACCGTAAAAATAGCTAACAGATTAAAAAATGCATTGGTAAGTTAACTTTTCATTTTATGATCTACATTTTTTTATTACTTGAGTTAGCAAACGGAAATGACCGGCAAAGAGACTGATCTACCCACGAATTAAAAAAAGGTTCAGTGAAAGAAAGGTAGAAAAAACAGATATCGATAAATCATTAGAGATCAGCTTGACCATTTTTGTTTTGGAGAAGGACTAGATACAAAAGCACATAGGCCCTGGAGAGAACAATTAATTTCTCTAGCCCTATTGATTTTTATTAGCGTATGGGAAGATAAACTGGCCGTGTAGGGTAAAGGAAACATTTCACTTCTCTCTTCAACGTAAGTCCATTTCCCCCCAACCAATCAGTCCTTTCCCCAACCTCCTTTCAAAGTGGACGTCCCGAAGCCGCGGGTGACATGTGAGAAAGTGCCATATTAAGACCAGGAGCGTGATGTCCACAGGAAATCAATCAGCGGAACCCCGACAGTCGTGAACATGACAATCCTCTTGAAGGATTTGAGTCGCCTCAGTGCTGTGCGTGGTACGACTTGAGCTGATTGGCCAGCCTGATCGCCAACGTTATCGCTGTATAGGACCCTATGAAGATGGAAGAGATGCTAATTCCTTGTGCCCTGCTCAATCTGGTATCCACGCTGAGTGACGTTAGAAACATGATATCCAGACCGGCATAAGTAGGCTAGCTAAATCTCCCTACCTATCTCCCCTCCCCCCACCCAGTCACTCCTACCCCCGCTTTATTGTCTCGGAGAATTATGGTTTGAAAATAATTTAATGCGATGCTTTTGCTGTTGCTTCTATTACTTCTGCAACTTACTGTTTTGTTTGATTTTGGTGGGGAGTTTTATGAACCAGAAAATAGGACATAGACAAAGAAGTATTTTTTTTTATTTTTTTTTTACTTCAATTCATTTCTAGCCATCTGTGTTTTATTATACAATTCACGCATGTATACATGCCTACGTATAACTTGAGTGCACAACACAACATATATTCGCCCGCGAGCTTTGCTCACAGGCTAGGCATTCATAATACACTGTGGAAGTGAGAAGATAATGCACACGACTATGTTAATCAGTCTCTTCCGTAACTGGAGTAGACATCTCACTATGAACACCATAGATGACTGGTATCGCCGCGTATGTTGCAAGAGATTCGGGTACATTTAGATCTAGCCCGACGTAGTGAGTGCTCCGTGGGATACTCGTGCGGTGAGCAGGGAGATAAATCCAGGGCACTCGAACTTCCCGTTTAATTAGAGAAACCACGCAATGACCCGTACTGCCAGCTTGGGTTGAGCGAGTACACTTAAGTGGAAATGCACTCAAATCTAGTAAACTGTTGATGAATGAGGGGTGAAGGTTTTTTATTATTATTATTATTATTATTATTATTATTATTATTATTATTATTATTATTATTATTATTATTATTATTATTATTTTTATTATTGATATAAGATTGTCTTAAAAGGCATGGTTTTTATTAACAAAGAGCGTGAAAATCCGCATGAATCAAAAATAAAATATAACTGAAACACACGAAAATCCAATACAACTGATAACGCTCTTCATTCTCTTTTATAACACATATTGAGATGTGAGTTAGATTAGATTTTCCAGGCATTAATAAGATTGGGTGACCGATTAAGAGATTGGATAACCTGTGGTGGTTTTATTGAATAAGGAACATACCACAGCCCAGAGCTAGAGGAACAGAGAGAGAAGGAGACGGAGAGGAGTTGAGGTAAAGAAAGAGAGAGGTTATAAAGCCAGAGGGGTGAGAAGAAATATATTGCATGAATATTATGAAATGGATTGAATCTTTCTGTAAAACCTCGTCAAATGTTTCTTGCAGTGGACCGTAGCTTAATATGTAGCATGATAATAGAGGGAAACAAATTTCTTTCCATGTCATGCATAACTTTTTGCGAGTTCAAAATGAGAGGATCAAGTTGACATCTCAGCTGAGAGAAACCAATATAGACTAAACAAATTTTTGTAACGAATTATAAAAGTAATAAGACGTAGCTGCCATACTAAAACTTTGCGGGCGTTATGGCCTCGTTATAGAATGGCATGCGCAGAACCCCAGGGAATATGTTGTTTTATTGTAGAAAAGCGAATGATGTTGGTTTCAAAATATTCCTTTCTTTTTCCCCAACAGTTGTTTTTAATTATTTTTTTTACTGTTAGTTTGGTTTGTTTGCTTTCAAGAGAGGTTCACGCAATAATTTTATAGAATAGAGTGCAATATAATATAAAATGATATAAAATTGATAATGGTTTAATTTTATTAGTTTTCAGAATGTTTCATTTGTCTTGAAAAAGAAGGGATTTTTCTTGATCATTCAATGAATTTGGCGAAAACTCATCAAAGTTAGTATTCGGAGAAACAAGCATAATAACCTCTTTATTGGATTTCCAACAAGTTTTCTAAGTATACGAACATGAAAAAAAAATTGCTTCTCATTGCAGACAATGGGGCATGGGATGAGTTTACTATGACCTCTGTTATATAAAGTTTTAAAAGATATGTTTGACAATAATTATTTGCTTGATTTAGAATGAACATTCTTCTATTGAATTTGACAGGAGCGCTGGTGGTTGTGACATCAGGGTACCCGCCCTGAAATAAGCATGGACATCCTTCCAGAGCTCAAGCCCCATTGTAACGGTAAGCTAATTTAGTCTCATCTTTCCAGCCAGCCCTAACCTATGGTGACAAAAGTTTGACATGCAACGAGGCCTGAGGTAACTATTTTAGGAACGACTCATATTGAAAAACATGCAAACAACTGATTTTCTCCAGGCTAGATGGCAGGTATAAAGGTACAACGGTAATCTCTAGAGAAGAATAAGTTAAAGAGGAAAACTACTTACCAAGGCCAGGAGGTGGAGCACTGGTGCAGTTCGTCTGATGATGATCCTCTGTTGTGGTGTCATCATGCAAAGCCATGATGTGTATTGTCGGCTTTTGATCATCCATTCCTCTACAGTAAAATGGTAGTCTTAGAATTAACCATGTTGTCGGTCAAGCAAGCTCTGTGGATGATGGAGAATTTTTCAAAATGAAATAATAAGAAGTTTCGTCTGTACGAAGTGATCTTTTCCCGTTTGCTAGCAAAGTCGAAGTTATACACAGATGTAGTAACGATACTATAATATTGAAAAAAAAAGCTCACCTTCCTTGCCTCATAGAGACTTTTTAATATTTTAGAAATATTTTTTATTAATTATTTGTTTGCATAATTATTGGGTTCTACATTGTCCTTAAGAGCGCCGGTGGCTGAGAGCTAAGTTATCCTGATATCAGTGGACTCGAGCCCAACACTGTTTGTGGGTGTGTTTGGAGTCTCGTCTTACCAATTCCGCTTTGCCCGAAGTAACAGTGTTTGATATTCAGCAACGGCCTGTAATTGCATAATAGCAAATAGCACTAAGCAGATCATTATTCAAACAGTCATCTTATGACCCTGTAAGCGGGAGAGCGAGCAAACATTGAACAGTGGTTGTATTATTTCAAAACAATCTTTGTAAACAACTAATCATGGATATCCTGTCAAGACTGAAGCCTGAATGAAACATTTGAGCATGAACTGGCAGACAAAGATCAAATCATTTCACAAAATTTGTCCCTTCTTTTAAATCTGATCAATTTTTTTTACTTATCTATCCTCTGAATCATTTTCCTCTCCAATATTTTTTTTTTTTTTAATACTAGGCACTTGATTCGTTTAGCAAAGAAAAATGAATATATCGATCTCAATTCTCTCTCTCTCTCTCTCTCTCTCTCTCTCTCTCTCTCTCTCTCTCTCTCTCTCTCTCTCTCTCTCTCTCTCTCTCTCTCTCTCTCTCTCTCTCTCTCTCTCTCTCTCTCTCTCTCTCGGAAAATAAATATCTATAGTGTGAAAGCCATACTTCTTTAGGATTTCAAGCCCTCCTTTCATCCTTCGCCCGGCTTACGTCAACCCAATCATATTATTTAATTCTTTATAGAATTAATTTTATAAGTGCTGATTGGTACATTTTTTTCTATATCAGCTCTGTTAATGGCCTAATTTCAGTTTAAACTAATTTTTCAAAGGTAGAAGAATGTCTATACTTTTTTTTTTCGTCTCAATTTGTGATTCAAGTAGCATGCATCTAATTACAAATTAATAGTGTTGTTGAAATGTAATAAAATTATCTAGAAACCGATTTTAAAAAGATTCGGACATGAATATAGAAAGAACACACAGTGTAACTAAAGGCCGCATAGAAGAGCACTAAGAGGAAATAAGAGATACCATCACTCTGCCGCGCAGCAAACTGTGTACACTAATCCCTGGTCTCTGTAAAAGGCTACTTGTTCTTAATCTGCTTACCGGAGACGCGACGGAAATGACGTCCGCCACTGATGACCGGAAGAGAAGCGGGCTCGTATTGACCAGTCGTCACCAGCCATTTTAAAGGCTTAATGTCTTTTTGCTGCCTTTTCTTTTGCGTTGTTGAAGACATTCCTCTTTCTTAACATGTCCATTTTATTTTTCATACGTGAAATGGATTTTGTCACTCATCAATTGATAGTACTTTTTCACATTTCTATAATTGTTGATTTCTTGCTTGTTTAGCCACATACAAGATTGATCTCTGGAGGAGATAATAAATATTTAGTGCGCGTAGGCAGATCTGCTGGTGCTCTAGGTCGGAATTTAGAGCTATGCTATTAGTATGAATCATTGGCTTCAGCATTCTCTTCTCTTGGCATAGAAAGAGAGCCTAAGGATGAAACATTTTGAATCAGGTTTAATTGAACAAAAACCGCAATAATTACTTTGGGGCTTGTTGATATTCCTAAAATTGTACAGTCTTGACGCTCGGTTTTGTATAAGTATCCCTGCATTCCACACAGGGTGTAAGATATTTATCAAGTCGTAACTGGTATCTTTGACGTATACTAACTCCCAGAGGGGAAGAGACGTGGGGGACTAGATAGCAGGGTGACTTTAAAGGAGGTTCAATGAGCAGCTTTAAGTTCTTGTAAGATATAAATATTAAATAATAGTTACAATTCAAAATGTAAATCAATTTTTAAGCGATTTAGTTTTTACGGATGCAAATAAAATTATCAAATTTTCTACCAAAATGACACAACAACTGTGAGCCTAGTCCGTTCAAAATTTCATTTTTCTCGAGACCAGTGTCAATAATTCACTTGTCGGAAATCTGACTCATAAAAAGGAAGAAATTTTGTTCTTCTTTTTTCATCTATTCAACTGATAAACAATAATTCTAATATGTCATCTGATTATAATGACAATTTCATGTAATATTTCTGTCTCGAGAGCGTAGAATTTCATGTTAAATCATTTTGATGAGAATTAAGGACGCTCGAATGCGACCATCACTTAACGATGACAAGAGCTTGTTGCTTTGTTTTTTGTTTGTTTTTGTTTTTTGTTTTGTTTTGTTTGTTTTTTTTTTTCGTTCCTGTACCGCGTTTTTCAATTAAATTTCGTAGCCTTGAGATCTGAACACGAGTTAATGTTATTCAAAACTTCGATAAAATGAATTGCATATCATTAACTACTTTTGAGAAAAAGAGACAAGGAGAAATTAAATTTTGATGATAGAAATTATCTGGAGTGAATTGCAAGAATAGCGTGTTCATATATGAAGAACATAAAGAGAACTTAAAGGATTCAAGACATTAGATTTTATCATGATATAATTATTAAAAGCATTGTTTTTCAATTGGTCGCAGTGCAACATGATAGTTAGAGTAATGATTATAAGCGCTGCGGTTTGTTCCTGAAATGTTACTTGTAGAGTGTTTTAGTCAAGAAGTCCATTCAAAGCTTGACATTGGTTAAAGCGTTATAGCGCTTCGAGAGCGTTTTTCCTGCTAGAGGATTCCCACTCAGGCACTGTTTCAAGTTATGTCCAGACCAATTAACGATTGTTTGATACAAGCAAAATAATTGTTGAGAGTAAACAGAGAGTTTAGATTGCTTTGCTCAACCTCGTATTAGAGCGGAGAGAAAAGGAGAGAATGAGAAAAAGATAGGGTAGAGAGAGAGAGAGAGAGAGAGAGAGAGAGAGAGAGAGAGAGAGAGCTCTTTGAAAGCTCGATAGTTTGAGGGTGCTCAGCAGTAGACAATTGTTCTCTCTACAGTGACGTTGTAATCCTTAATAACAATTCTAATAAAATCTTGGTCCTCTTGTCTGTGAACAATGAAGATTAAATTAAATAACTCTTGCGACTGAACTGTATTGAATCATTTTTATTGCTCTCGTCATAATTCTGCCTAGTGATTTGGCAAATCCCATGCCTTGCCATTTGAAAGGATAGACTAGGGTCCTCATCACAATATTATCTCCAATCATTGTTCCCATAAATTAGAGTTTTCTTTAATTCTGATTCGTGAATATCGAAGGCAAGAACAATTACTGGTTAGTGCTTTACTCTTTACTGGCCATCAATAATACATTGAAGCTAGACACCACTTCACATCTGTCACTCTCATCAGCGTTGTTCTCTCTATAATCGAATAGCGGGCAGGTAGTGAAAGAGGGACAGACAGGGTAAATTCATACCTAAGAAATGCATTTCAGTATATCAGTGAGAAGAGAAAGACATTAATAACACCGGGAATTGTTAAAATAGTATTTATAATTCTGCATGAGTAAACTTTAACAGTTACAAAAAAAGTTAAGAAACTGAATGGCACTTAAAAGATCAGGATATTTATAAGTTAATAGCAGTTGATGAAAAAAAGATTAAGCATAAACCGCGGGGCTTTACTTATATTGCGTTGCTTTGATAAAAACTAGAAGGTTTTATCTTTTAACTACGTACCGACAGCTATGTTTAATTTTTTTGCGTCCAATTTTGGACACTTCTCAAGTCAAACAAACTACTCATGAGAAAGATTATATCATTGAAAACGGACTTGTACCCAATAAATCACTAAAGAAAGTATGAATGGAATGACCATAGACTCATGTAAGAGCATGGCTTCTTGATAATTATTCTGATACCTAAGATAACATGTCTGTGTTTTTAAGACCCGAAAATAACCTTTATTTCATACTATTTTGGACGAGATAAACGTAACCATCTTACATCGTCCTGTCTATACCTACCTATTTTAGAGAGAGCGGTTATATTTTCAAACCAAAGACAATGATTTAAATGATTTAATTGTATCGATCGGTTCCCTTTTTCAAAAGTATCGTTAACTGTAGGCCCAATCACAACAGAATGAGATGTGGCATGAAGATTCACTATTATAGAATTCTCTTATTTCTATGTTTGCACAATTCTTCTCAAGTTCGCCGCAGGAAGTTTTCTAAACAAAAAAAAAGCATATGTAATTCTCCACCCAACCACCCACCCCCCTCCTCTCTCTCTCTCTCTCTCTCTCTCTCTCTCTCTCTCTCTCTCTCTCTCTCTCTCTCTCTCTCTCTCTCTCTCTCTCTCTCTCTCTCTCTCTCTCTCTCTCTCTCCCTTGCTCCTTTTCTCTCTTATCTACAGCTTTCTCGTCTGAGTCATTCTTTCTCTCATTTTCTCTCCCCTACGTGCTGGCTTTTTTCATTTCTAACGCATTTTACCTCTGATAAATCTCTATAATTTTGCCAAAATAAAAAAGCCATGCACTCAGTGTCTAATGTATCAACGAAGCTGCACCAAGGTAAGTATTTTAGTAGGCGAATATTGATCGATCGAAAAAACAAAGTGGAACAATGTTATAACGAGATGAATAGATAGAGAGATCTTAAAAAGACAGATAGTATAATAGTTGGTAGATAGACAAATACATAAAGATGTAGCAAGATGGAGAGATAAAAATGTATGTATTAAGAATTGACCAAATTGAAAGGTGATTAAATGAATACGGTGGAGAGATATATGAATAGATAGATTGTAAGATAGATAGATATTTAGATAGTTTGAAACACAGGTGTCTCATGAAGAGACTCTTAAGATAAAATTGTCTAAAACTATTCATATATAAAACATAAAGATATATATATATATATATATATATATATATATATATAGAGAGAGAGAGAGAGAGAGAGAGAGAGAGAGAGAGAGAACAATGCAGTGATAGCTCTAAATGAATTAATAGATAGATAGCTGGTTAGGAGAGATAGACAGATGAATAGCGGATATTAATAGAGGTAAAATGCAAAAATAGATACAATTGATAAATAGAAAGGTATATAGACAGATAGAAAGGTAGATAGATAAATAGATAGATGGATAAGTAGAGAATAAGGTAGGTGCATAGACAATCAGTTTTTTGTACTATGATGGATTTTGTAGACTCCTATAGAATAAGAGGCATATACTTAGGACGACGAAAATATTTTTATGGTCCCATACTCTCCATAAATTTTAAATTTAACGATTTCATTGATTAAGTCAGGATAGGCATCCCTAAACGATGCCCTTTGTCGCTGTATTTTGTAATGCCACGGCGTCCACGAGGATATCCTTCCACAAAGTCCATCTGCTAATCAGTTTCCCTTTCATAGGGTATCCGTCTAGATCTTTTATTCAGTGCCTCGGAGATATAATGAGTATGTACTTCATCACGACCGGCATTGTTAGGATTTACAAGTGAGAAAAACTGAGGATTCAAAACACAAATGGAAAAAAAAGATTATTGACGATTTTACTTTCTTTGTGAAAAACGTAGAAAATGACAAATAATTGTACGGTAATCTTGTGGCTCCGTTCTATAGATAACAATGACCTGCCTTTTGGCATGGTGTATAATTATGCTTTTTCACTACATCAGAAATTAATGGCGTCAGAGATCAAGCCAAGTAAAACACTTGTAACATAAAATACTGTGTAAAGCTTCGTAGAGTTCGTGTTGAATCTATCCTTCTCTTTCGCATCAGTAAACCTATTGATTCCTGTGGTTTTGACGGAGAAAAAGAAAACAAATAACTGCGGTTTAAAAAAATCTACATTCTCAGTTACTCACGGGATAAGTAAATCGTTCGCACAATGCTAGAATTATTATCAAAAAGTTTGAAATGTCATTAATTTTATATTGTTGTCGTTGCTGCTATGATTATCATATCTCTATAGACAAAGGCCATTCTTTTTTCCGATGACTCACATTTTTGTCCAAGACATCTTTTTTCATAAAACAATTATAAGTTTAAAAATGCGGCACGAAATGAAGAGGCCTTATGCTCACTGATCGATCGCGATACCGGCTTGCCAAAGGCATATAAACAAATATTTCTAAAGATCTAATGAAGAGTGTTTAATTAAACTGCAGCCGACCCCTTCCGCAGCGTGTATTGGTTATCTTCAATGTCTTTAAGATTAATATTTTCACGCAGCTAAATGCACTAATGACTTTATAGAAGTGGGATTTTTACAACACTGTTGTCATTGCAAAAAAAAATTAAACTGAATCTTCACCACCTAGGATTTCTACCTTTATATCGTTTCTTATTAATACTACCACAGATGCAATTAATATAAAGCTTGAAAAAGCATATTGCTGTTTTCCGCAAACAAGTTTTCTTATTATTTCTACCGCATCTATTACAACTTTTAGTGCTACTACTACTACTACTACTAGTACTACTACTACTACTACTACTACTACTACTACTACTACTACTACTACTACTACTACTACTACTACTACTACTACTACTACTACTACTACTACTACTACTACTACTACTACTACTACTACTACTACTACTACTACTACTACTACTACTACTACTGTTGCTGCTGGTGCTGCTACTAATACTAGAAGTAGTAGTACTTCTACTACTACTACTAATATTACTACTTCGACGACTACTACTACCACTACTACTCCTATTTATCATAAAATAATACTAAGAATAAGCAGAAATATCAAAAATAATGTTATTTAGTAGTAGTAGTAGTAGTAGTAGTAGTAGTAGTAGTAGCAGCAGCAGCAGCAGCAGCAGTAGTAGTAGTAGTAGTAGTAGTAGTAGTAGTAGTAGTAGTAGTAGTAGTAGTAGTAGTAGTAGTAGTAGTAGTAGTAGTAGTAGTAGTAGTAGTAGTAGTAGTAGTAGTATAATGATAGCAATATTTATAGTAATAAATGAATAAACAAATAAATAACAATCAATACCACCACTGGTACTTGCATTTACTACTAATAATCTTACCATTATTGTTGTTTTTTTTCGTATTTTCTCCTAAAACTATCCATGATTATGATACAGTTTTTTTCTAATAACCCAAAATTATTTCAAGTATTTCTTGTTCTTTTGTTGCCGCCTGCTTTCCATAACAGTTTTTTAATCGTCAAGAATTCTATCCATATTTTTTTACGCTTGTGCTTTATAAAAAAAATATCGTTCTGTTGTACTGAAATGATTAATACGCTAAGTCAACATTATTTTATGAAAAAATTAGTTCAAAAATTGTACTTCACCTTTTTAGAACGAAAAGTTTATCCAGTAACCAAAGTCAACTGTACACTTGTAAATATCACATCATCAATTATATTATAGAACCAGTAACAAACTCTTTACCTTAGATAGAGATGGTCATTGGTCTATGATGTATAAGAAGAGTTGATTGTATAAGTAGGAACAAGTAACATCACATGTTGTGAGTTGTTCCTCACGGAGTCCAGCGGCAGGAGGAGTGCCGCAATGTGTGAGTTGAGATGGATATTATAGCAGGTGGATGAGAAGGAGAAAGGGAGGCGGGTGTCCGCCAACGTCTGGCTGGCTGTCTGCGGCTGCAGATGTTTGTACAGTGATTAGAATGCTTGCGGACATATATTTATCGTGAAATAGTACCATAAGTGCGAAGTAGAAAAAAGGATTGTATATTGTTGAGAAAGAAATATTACGAGTAGTAGTAGTAGAAGCAGCAGCAGCAGCAGCAGCAGCAGTAGTAGTAGAGTAGTAGTAGTAGTAGTAGTAGTAGTAGTAGTAGTAGTAGTAGTAGTAGTAGAAGTAGTAGTAGTAGAAGTAGTAGTCGTAGTAGTAGTAGTAGTAGTAGTAGTAGTAGTAGTAGTAGTAGTAGTAGTAGTAGTAGTAGTAGTAGTAGTAGTAGTAGTAGTAGTAGTAGTAGTAGTAGTAGTAGTAGTAGTAGTAGTAGTAGTAGTAGTAGTAGTAGTAGTAGTAGTAGTCGTAGTAGTAGTAATAGTAGTAGTAGTAGTAGTAGTAGTAGTAGTAGTAGTAGTAGTAGTAGTAGTAGTAGTAGTAGTAGTAGTAGTAGTAGTAGTAGTTGTAGTAGTAGTAGTAGTAGTAGTAGTAGTAGTAGTAGTAGTAGTAGTAGTAGTAGTAGTAGTAGTAGTAGTAGTGGTAGTAGTAGTAGTAGTAGTAGTAGTAGTAGTAGTAGTAGTAGTAGTAGTAGTAGTAGTAGTAGTAGTAGTAGTACTAGTGCTAGTAGTAGTAATAGTAGTAGTAACTTCTGAAGAAAATGCTGCCGATTATAATAAGCAGGATGACAATGCTGATAGCGGCACCATATTGTTTTTCAATCGGAGAATATTATAATGGTTCAGTGAATGGCAATTTATGTTCTTTGTAATTATATTAATGTCATTTACAGTGGAATCGCTAGTGTGATACAACCTGGAACCTGTCAGTAAAATAACTGATTGTCAGTCGTAAGATCAGCTTGTGCTAAAAAACTAAAACAAGAGCAAAAGAATTTGGACATGCTGTTTAATACTTTTCAAATTTTGAAACTTTCTTTTAAAAAAGACATTCGAGGCAAACCTGTGGTTCGTTATTACCTTGAATGATTTTTGGGTTGTTATTTGAGCCGTTCTCTTGAAACATAAGAATTTTTTTTTTGTTTTTGGAGGTCAAGGCTTTAGTTATAAAATCTCTATGGACGTTTTTGAAGAGTGCATGCAAATCAAATTGTGGTTCTGTGGTAAAATTAAAGAGTGGGAAGGTATAATTTTCCTGGGACTGAAATTCATTCTGAAAATATGAGAGAAGAAAATGACCATATAAAAACCTGCCTTGCTTTGAAGTTTCACGCTTAAGAACCGTTTATTCAAAAATTTATAAATTTACTTTTTAAGCATAGACTATTAATATCGAATAAATGACACTGTTCATTAAGTACAAGAGTGAAAGCAAGACCAAGGAGCTGTAGAATCGATACATAAGTGGTTTTAAAAAATCCACATTATTACTATATAGTAAAAATGAAACGCAGGAGAAATAAATAAGCTCTTTAGGACAGAGGAACAAGCACAACGAATTCTCGTTATCATACCTTTATTGGAGCAACACAAAATCAACATGGAAAAGACAAACTTGAAGTTTCTCAAGGAAATGCCATTTAAAGCAACTTTGATAATTTAACTTAAGAACTCATCGAGGGTTAGGAATGAAAATATCTAAAACGGCATCTAGTAGCCTTGGGGTAACAAAAAGCGAATGGCCCTAGATTAATGGTCAGTTAGTCGCACAATTCAATATGAGTTTTAACTTTCGCACTAAGACACTTTCATCTGTACGACAGCAAATCTTTAAGGTCCTCTGAGTCTTTACCAAAGTTTAAAAAGGAACAAAATGTTTTTTAATTTCATCACAACCATTGTGCGTCGTTTGGACGATTTTTGGAGCAGCTTAGACTCGTCGCAAGGAGATTTGAAAAAAAAAAGGTATTCCTCCATGCAAGCTTATTAACGAGGTACTTGTAATTAGGAATGTGAATCAGGTCTACTCTACTCGTGTGATCGTTTTATTTCTTTCAGTATTTGTTCGTGACGAAGATTTCGATTATCAACAAAATGGTATTTGAACAGGCAAATGAAGGAATCTGCAATGAGTCGAAATTGTTTGTGAGGAAAGATGGATTATGCAGTTATTTTCATTGCGAACATTTTAGGTTGTTGTTGCTATTGTTTTTGTTGCTGTTCGTTTTGATTTATTTGTTTGCCTTTTGTTTTTATAAGCAGTGTTTTTTGGTGTTTTCTTTTGTTTTATTTAATTTTTTTAATTAGTTTTATTTTGTTCTGTTATTGTTTTTGTTTGTAGAAAATAACAATACAATTGAGAATACATAAAATCATATTTACTTGGAAACTATTGTATCGTGATGGTATATTTTGAAATGCGTCGATGCAAAAACGATGGGCCAGCTATCAGACAGGCTAGCTGTGCTGGGCAGTGGGGAGGAACAGGGGGAAAAAGTGCCAAAATCCCTAATTACCTGGGCGCCCTCGACTCCATGAGCGAATGGGTCAGCGGTAGAACGTGCTTACCTTCCTTTCCTATTTGGTATTGTTTGTAGAGTATGGAGAGTCTAGTGTGTTAAAACGCATTGTTGTAGAACTTTGCGTCTATTGAATTTGCAATTCATTTTACACAAGCTCGACATACAACTTTGAATCCAGCGGCTAAAGGCAACGTATAGATCTTTTTGCTGCAAAATGTGACAAGCTTCATAAACCAGTATGTTAAATCAGCCAGCCGGGGTTGAATGGATAAAATATGAATGATAGCATGAGCTAATTACAAATATTGGCTTAACGTCAGAATATATTCGTGTGGATATTGAACAACTTTCTGGTTACATTAAGATAAAAAATACGAAAAAATAAGAACTAGTGTCTCTTTAACTTACAATTTTGGATCTGGGCCATAATAGTGTTAAACAAGCTCTGTTTATTTGTTGCCTCTGTTGCGTCTAGTTGCATTATATAAGTAAAAAAAATTGTTCATAAATTATATTTGAAGCTAAACTCTTAGCCGACATAAAATAATTTATCTAGTTTAATTTTGCCTTGCCTACTTTTATATTTCAAAGCTGCTTCAGAGACGTTATTGGCATATAACAATGATAATAAAAATCTGGGAAGGAAATGAAAGCAAATAAAATAATTTGAAAAAAAGCGAAGAAGGATTACAGTGCCCAATGACTGGAGCTTCTTACGAAGTATGAATGGACCGGACATAGTCAAAAGAAAAGAAGCCAGGAGAGTTGCTAAAAAATCTAATATAAAAAAATAATGTATTTCGTACATGATGTGCGGAAATATATTGTCTTCATTGCCATTATGGGTGTGGCGTTTTTGTGTTTTGGTTTGGTTTACCGGTAACCATCTAGACTTGAACAGGTGGGTTTCATAAAGATACCCCCAGCCTTTTTACCTGGTTTCGTTGTTACTAAATCCTTTTACTGTTGTTTTTCTTCTTTATTTTGTTCCTGCTTGCATTGTTTTGCGAACTACGTCTGTTGCTCGAAGTGGGTCTACTGGCCAGGTGCAAATTTTGAAGGAAAACTCATTATCTTCCCGGCAGTTTTGGAATTAGTGCCTTATCTCTTGGGTCAGTGGGAGGTGAAGAAGTCTGATTGATCTCAGTTATCAAGCTTTCTATCGCGTTTCGCTCTACATACAAACCCCTTTCAAACTTTAAAGGAACACAAAATACATATTAATGAGAAAGAACTAATATTATGGTACAATTAAACTTGAAGCAATGCCAGCTTATTGCTGTGCTGGTGCCAGCTTGGCATATTCACTTTAATCGGAACTGATAGCTTAAACTGTGTCAGTGTTCCTACTTTTTATCTTTGGTTTGCTTTTGATAAATTGTTAGCAGGTTTAACTGGTAGTATTTAATATGAATTTTTAGAGTTTATCTTATTTTTGTTTAAGTAATAAGACATGACACACATAGATAAATCTTAATTCCGGTAAAAATCATTATTTTTTAGTCTTATGATATTTAAAAAACAACAGCAATAGTGTCTTAATGCTTTTAGGATTTTGATCAGATTGCAACTACATCGAAATGGCTATGGAAGGGAAATCTTTTTTTTTTCCTGAACAGGTGTAAATGTAATGTTTGTTAAAGAAAGTGTCCAAATTACGCTCGCTTTTCCTAGGGATAGTTTAAATTGTAATGGACAAGCCTGAAGATATCTTCATGTAGTGGAGTGTAGGAAATTAGAATCAAGTTTCGAACTACTTTGCGTAAAAAAGGCAACGCTTCAAAAACAGCTCCTCGAAAAGTCGGCATCGCACTCTTGAAGTTTATAATTATTAGTTTCTCATTTGTGTCAAACGACGCATGAGTTCGGAAAATATAGTTGCTGAATCGTAGGCTGAGAATCATAGTCTTCGGTTTACTGACTTTCCATGGAGTTTTGAATCTAGTCATTCCAGAGCATGGAGATCACTAGCACACAAGGCTTACACAAGGCTTATACTCTCGCTAATAGGCGAGGTTATCTTCAACAAACTGCAGCAATTACAAAAGCTGACAGTTGTACTGTAAAAACATTTTCATGGCAGTGACAGATTCTTTAGATCGTTATCAGAGTGCAACAGGTGTATGCATTTGTGGTATGTATTGAGCAATTCTTAATTGTATCATTGGAGATCAACACTGTGATTAGCTGGATATAAATAATTTGTTTTGGCAACCTGCATAGTCTCAAAAATCGATCATCTAATGTTCCAAAATAAACTTAGCAGCAGCGCTAGCATTCATTTCACTCAGTAGGTTTGACTCATTTAGACCACTAGGCATATATTAAATGTAAACCATCAAGGTGGAACATTTGTCTTTTTCAATATGAATATATATCCAATAGGACCTTAGTTTTAAGTTTGCCGTCAATGGATTTGATGAAGCAATTTTAATAAAAATGGATTATGAATTGTAAGTGCGAGAATGAGGGGTAGACAGAGAGAGAGAAAAATGAGATAAAGATACAGAGAGAGAGGGCGAGAAATATGCGTTTTGATAAGAGAATAAAATAAATTTTTGCATATTATCAGATTCTAGGCGAAAGACATGAAAAGAGTTAAAAGGTAATACTAGGGAGGAAAAACAAACAGAGACAGAAGAAAACGAAGAAGTAGGGATAGAGGGGAAGGGGAACACAGCAGCTGTTGAAGAAAAAAGGAGAAGATTCTGAAGAAATGAAACATTTTATTGGGAGATGAAAGAAAGAAATCGATAGAGGAAGAAGAGAAGAAGACGGAAAGAAGACAATCAGACAGAAAACAGGAAACAGGGAACCATATAGAATGGATTTCAGTATGAGGAGATAGGAAAACATCCTCAAAATCAGATAGAGCGTGGTGGACAGGACGATAGAAACCCAGACCACCGGCTTTAAGGATGCAAATGAGGAAGACGAGAATGAGACAGTTATGTAGGGTAAAAGAAGAAAAAAATATAAAGCACGGGGAAAAGAGAATTTAAAAAGACGAGGTGGTTGAGAGTGAACAAGAGAGAGAGAGAGAGAGAGAGAGAGAGAGAGAGAGAGAGAGAGAGAGAGAGAGAGAGAGAGAGAGAGAGAGAGAGAGAGAGAGAGAGAGAGAGAGAGAGAGAAAGTGTGTGTGATCTATACTTTCAGATTCCAACAGAGCCAGGTAGTGGAGAGGATTTGTCCGGGAGACTTTGAAGGACTAGCCTAGAGGTTGGGAGTAAAAATAAACAAACAAAACAAAGATGTGTCTTAAAGAAAGGAGATGGCTGGAGATAGAGAGGTGGAAGTATTGTGGGATTGTAAAACATTCTGGTTTTTAGATACCAAATGGCAGCAGTCTAAAGTGACGGTCTATAAAGGCTGTACAAATGGTAGGAAAGAGATGTGAGGCAAACATTACAAATAAGAGAGTATGTTGGCTGATATGAAAAGGCATGGAGAAAAGTTGTTTTATCAAGAGATAGGAAAGGTGGACAAATGAAAATGGACTGCTTAGAAGCTAGATAAGCAAGAGAGAGGAAGAAGTAACAACGCAAAAAGAGAGTGAGTTGTTAGTGAGAGGGAAGAGAGAGGGGGAGAGAGAAAGAGAAAGAGAGAGAGTGGAGGGGGGAGGTGGTGGAAGGGTGACAGACGGTAAGACAAACAAACAAAGAGTATGAGCACTCTCAAACAATTCAAGAGACGGAGAGGGAGAAGAGGGATACCATATGGTGATAGGGGATAGATTTAAAATGTAACAACAAAAAATAGAAGTTGTCTTGGCCATAAAAAAAGAGGGAAGAGACTGCACAGTAAGTAACAAGAAATGGTTCCATGGACTAGTGTTAAAGCACAGGTAAGTCATCGCTCTGCCGTTACCAAAAATACTCTGAGCATGTTACATAATTTATATCGGATTAGTGAACTCAACCAGACCACTTTCTAAGGCAGCTGATACATACATTATTACAGGTAGTAGAATAAGCAAATTATTAAAATAAGGATTTTATGTCCGACGAATCCCTTCATTTTACATTTAAAGTTCAAAGCAATAATTATAATGAAGCAAAATATAATCTAGAATGAATCTAGAGTGACGATATATATGAACTAAATCGATATGGTTAAAATCTTATAAAATACATTGAGCACTGTGTAAACCAAGAGCTAAAATTCCTTCTACCCAAATTTTATTTCATATTAACAAGTTTTCTGCTCTATCTTTCTAGTGTCGCAAAGCAGACAAAACGGAAATGGCTGTTGAAAGCTATGTCAAAGGAATATTTGAACAGGTCACAAATTAAATAGGTAATCGGTATGGATGAATTATTATGTAAAAATTGGAAGATCTGCCAGGCCTGAAACAGTGCGGCGTACAGTTGAAATTGAAAATGCTAAGTAGAGGGGAATATTTCTGTGAAGTCGATTCAGATTAGAAAGGACTGCGGTCATTTTTCTCTATGGCTCTAGACCCTAGAGGTTTTGATGAAATCGGAGTGAAACGAGAAGATTGGACTAAAATGAGAACAAATTTACGACTAGGAGCAAGATTAATGTGGCTTCAGGTTACTCTGTAATTCGACTCGGCACAGAAACATTAATGGACTTTGAACTAACAAGAAAAAAAGCTCCCGCTCACAGGAAAACTTGAATTCTATAAAACGCATAAAAAGAAATATGAGGTCTCCAAAAGAGCTATAGATGCACGGCAAATCTATTTTAGAAAAAAAAAAAAGGAGAGCTAGAAAGACACCGGTAGTTGAAAGATTATCAATGTTAAAATTTTCAAGAGAAAGTATTTTTCCCCTGAAACCTCCAAGAAATATCGTTATGGCGTTTAATCAACACAACAAAGCAGTTTCTATAATCCCCGTCATTACTCAAATACCTGCTTTAGAGCGGACTTACTTGTTGAACGAAAGCAATTTCAAGTGGAAAAGGTTTCAGGACATTAAGAATCAACAAGATGTTTCATCTCTAAGCTTGTCGGCTCGTATGCACTTTATTCAAATTTCTGGATATTTTTTTTTTCATTCTATATACATCATGGGCATCTAAGGTGTCCATTTTATTGTGCATACTATCGTTTACAGATCTTTCTCAAACACATTTATGCACCGAGCAATTGTTTAATCTCTAACTTGACATTCAGATTATAATGGTGAGCTTAGTTATATAGTTTTACTCCTAGGTGATTTTTCTCTTTTTAAGCGAGCGCTATTAAAGTAGGATCTGATTCGAAAACCGCAATGTTCTCGGAAAATAATAATAACTTGAATTCTAGATCATAGATTTACATTTTCTCTATACATGCATCTAATTCAGTTAGCAATATGCATGAGTTAGAAAGAGATCTAGATCTGGATTGATATTTTATAACCTAAGCCTATTTGGGTTAGAGGTATTTGAGCAAGGAGTTAATGGTTCAACTTAAGAGAGCACTTACTCGATAGAAGAGTTCATGATTAGAGAATGATGCTAACGGCCGGCGAGGCCGTCCAAGATTTTGACCACTGGACGCCAGATTTATGTCACTCTTAGACCTGAGTCGGTCACTTATTTAAGGTTGATTTAAGTTCGAAATGTAAACAATGTTACCGGGATCTGATCTTTAATAAGGAATAATCTGTTGTCACTTCCGACTCTATGCAATATGAGAACTTCTGGCGCTTGGATCTATCGCATTCAGAGTTTCCTCACTGCATGTAACGCCCAATTAGAGTATTTTTCTTCGAGTTGTTAATGCTTTAAAATACTTTTGACAAAAAAATATACTCCGCTTGAGGGATAATAAACCAATTTTAGTTTAGAGCCAGCAACCAAGCGTTACAAATTGAGTATGTATCCCTTTTTGTAAGAATATGTCCTGAAATTACACAGCACATATAATTATATGTTTTATTAGCGAACAAGAGCCAGCCTCTGAAAAGCTGAAACCGAATTTTTCCTTAATGCTTTTCATTTATCGTCTCTATTTTGGGATTTCCAGCTCTGCTATTGAGTAATAATACTTTTTCGGAAATACAATTGACTCAATCTCAGTCATGAATAATGATGTGGGAAAGTTGACATGCCATTTGGAGTAAACTCAGTTCTCACTTGCCAGATGGCGATAATATCTTAACATCAAGGATCTAAATTTACTGTTTTGCCCTCTTTCACAATAGAGTGATAATAGCAGGACATATGAGGATGAACAAAATGTGTCTCTTCCTACAAAACGTCTATGCCATAATTCTCGATCCCTATACACCATTTTTGATGAATTGTATAGTTGCGTTTGATTTCTAATATTTTTATGAAAGGAAGCGACGAGAATTCTTGTAAAACAACACAAAAGAGAGAAAAATGCCCTTTGAAACTAGCATAAGCTTGCATTACTTTAAAGGCCAGTGAGCAATGAACAAAGAGAAAGATAGGCAAAGGCACGCAGGTCAATATTGAGAGAAGACGAGAAGAAGACAGGAGGAGAGAAATGGTGGGGACGCTGGGATCGGATGGAGTGTCATTAGAAGTGGCAAAAAATGACACCTTTGTATACATTAATTTTAGTAGCTTCATTTTTGCATACTATTACTATGCTTAAAATTATTTCTTAAAGTCTCATCTTATTAGATCCAGTGTCAATTCAGTTTTGCTTTTGCGAATCCCCATGCCTTACTTATACATATCCAGTCGCAGCCTTTCATTTTAAAAATAAAAAATACTGCTTCGTAACCATAATGTGAATAGTAATTCCCCCGTGTGAGCTGTAAAAGATAGGAGGATGACATTTGACGGATCTCTCTGTCACAGAAACTCTTGGTGAACCATTATTACGAGTGAGATGATCAAAGGTATTGAAGAGGGAATGTGCTTGCCAGTGCTGACAGCAAACTACCTAGGGGTTCTCTTAATTATACGTTTGGGGGTTATAGCACATGAGTTCAAAGCACTTTTCCTAAACGGTGTTTTTCTTTCCTAGTCAACTGATCAGCGGGATAAAAAGAATGGTAACCTGAGTAAACTGAAAATTGAATTTTCGATACCAGTAAGTTCCAACAAGGGAAACGGGATCCAGAAATAATGGGTTCTTAAATAGTTAATGACCAGACAATTACTGACTATTTGACATTCTCTCCATTCCATGTTAAAATGCTATTTCAATTATCCATAAGCAATGATCATTAATTTCTTTTTTTAAATCAAAGCTTGCAAGATATATGAAATGTCTCCTTATGGTTCAGTTTTGATTTCTATATTGACATAAGTTTGTTTATGTATCAACAATTGATTTTAAAGGTAATTCCCGTCTCCTCCTTTCCAACCGGGTAGGAATATTTAAATTTAACTTTCAAAGACAAAAGGGAGATCAAGGGAGACTCACAGATTCTCATCGTCCCAAACAGTTATTTCACATTAGCTTCATATCAACCCAATAGAACACGGATAACGAGTGACTTGTTGGTCTTCAAAAGATTAATTATTTTAAGTAGTATGAAGCTATAAAAAAATGGATATAAGAATCAATGAGCTAATGACATGTATAGGGTATTCGACCCCAGCCACAGAAAACAAATGCAAGTTGCCCGAACATAATAATTAGGTTTAGGTTTATTATTGTTTTTCCAAAATATCTTTGCCTCCCAACGCAATCTCAACATCTATTTTCAGCAGTTAAGAGCAGACTCCAACGTCACAGAGCGAGTTTGCTTGATAGAGCATTGTGAAATCGAGCTTCAAGAAGAAATTTGACATTCAGTTCTACCAAATGAGAAAGACAGTTCTAGAGAGAGAGAGAGAGAGAGAGAGAGAGAGAGAGAGAGAGAGAGAGAGAGAGAGAGGAAGAGAGAGAGGAAGGAAGGGAGGGAGAAAAAGAGGGAGGAAGGAGAAAAAAATAGAAACAGAAAGAGTTGGTGAGAGTAGACTATAACCTTATCAATTATGTCATCAGGGAATCTTAGAGTAATGCTGTATCCTAATATATGGTACATTAAGTCTTCTTAAGAACTGCTCCCTTAGGAGGGGCGGCTGTAGGGCATGGACATGAGAGGACTAACATCATTATTAGGGGTGCTCCGATCTCCTGTATTGACTTCTTGTCATTTCCGATTTGATTTGAATCGGTTCGTCGGTGTAAGGACTGCATGTTGTCTTTTGTACCCATGGGCTGTTCCAGAGTGTATGAAATACTATGATTCTATATCTTAGGACGATGTCAATAGTTATATCGAAAAGAAGTATGACTTGTATCGGAAATATGATTCGTATAACGTCACAATAAGTTTCATTGAAATGGAAGCTAAAATTTATTAGTTTCTTTTCTATCATTATTTAAATTAGATTCTTAGTAAAAGTAAATTTTGTCTTAAACATCACAGAAAATGGAAAACAAAATATTGTTAGGATAATTGATTTATTTCGAAACAAAATAGGAAGTATCATGTCTTGAAATTCATATAACATTCTTAACTTTTAATCTGCTGGAGTGGTTTATTAAGACTCAAACGAATCAGTTTCATTTAAAGCAGTTAAGATCATGTCAGAATTAATTGTGACTTTTTTCTCTGTTTTTTTTTTCTTTCTTTCAGTGAAATAGTTGAATACTTATTGTTTGGGTCTATAAACGGCTAAAAATAAAAAAAAGCTTTATTACATGACAATTAATCTGTTTAATTGTCCTGTAAAAGCAAAGATTTTAATGGATAATGTAATTCAATTAGCTTTCATTGGCGATCAAGCATAAAACATAATTTTTCCCAAGCTAGTCATTGTACCGCAAACTGTAAAACTGTAATTGCAGCTTGCATTATCAATGAAATAAAGCTTATATATATATATATATAAGGCGTGAAAAGGATACGCTCACTGTGTGAGATGAATGTAGTGTTATCAAGTTCAAGAGTTGTCTTGATAAATTAATGTCGTACATAAGTCTATCAATAAGTATATTGCTGAATGGAGGCTTCACTCCCTGTTAGTTTATGAAATCGGAATAAATGTTTGTAGAGTATGTGAGATTTGTTTTTTACGCTATAAGTGCTAAATCTCCCCTCTCTCTCTCTCTATCTCTCTGTCTCTCTCTCTCTCTCTCTCTCTCTCTCTCTCTCTCTCTCTCTCTCTCTCTCTCTCTCTCTCTCTCTCTCTCTCTCTCTCTCTCTTCCCTCTCTTTCTGCAAAATGAAAAAGATACACAGAGAAATAATATATATATATATATATATATATATATATATAATGAATATTTTGTGATAGCCCTACAGCGAAGAAAATAATATTCTTTGTATCTAGATGTACAAAAACAGCTAAATTGCTGTTAGATTACTTGCTTTTATTCTCATTAATTAAGAAAACAACATTTCTTCCTTTTAAAAAAAAAATGGTGTAAGTTTGTTCAACCATATCGAAGATAAGAGTGCACCAGAGGAACCCCTGAAGTATTGAGCTACTCATGTGTCTCATGCTGACATATAGAAGTATCTGAATAACAGAAGAAGCCTGCAACCCGTAGGGAATGCATTCAGTTTGTCTCTTCAGGTGTGAGCCTACTCGCAATGTCCTTTTCGCTTCATATATTTCATCCGTTTATGGTTTTATAGCTTACATGAATGAGAAAAGAAGAGGCACATATAGAAGAAGGATAATGGCTTTGCTCCCCAAGATGATCTTGACATGCAGAAACGTTTAGTTGAAAAAGCATCCATTCGGCAGATGAAAGAGTTCTGCTTTTGTTCATATAAAATATTATAACAATTGCATTCTTTGTCTGTTTAGTGTTTTGCTGCTGTATAAAAAGCTTTAATAGAATCACTGTTTATCGTAGACATAAGCTGAAAACTCTGTTCTACGAGCAGGACCCTGGTGTCAATTTACTGCGGTTGGGATGCTTATAAATTAATGATCTTTATATCTATCCTTTTACTTGCATGACCCAGATATATGCATCCAACTATCTATCTTTACATAAAATTTAGATATCTCTATAATTCTAAACATAGAATCTAGAGCTAGCTCTCGTGTAAAATCTAGATCTAGATCTTAACATTTTGATTTGAGTCTAGCTGTTGAAAATATATTGGCTCTAAATCTATAATCAATGCCCAAGCAACTTTTTCAGATTCTTTACTTGGATATGAGTCTATAAAAATTAGTTCTATTCCACACGATTGTAGATCAGCCGCCGCCTATTGTATGCTTACTTTCAGTTCAATTCCTGCCATCTCTGTCAAGCTGTGTTTACAGGAAGTAATTCAGACATTCACCTTTTCCTTTTAAGAAAAAATTCACACTTTTACCTCTGTCTCTCCAATCTTCAAGGCAATTTTACTTCGTTATGCCAAATTTGACATGCCTACTTGGTCTACAAATGCTCGGTTAGATGGTCCTCATTTTTTGTCTAGATTAAGAGATGTTAGTTTTGCACACTTTCAAAATGATTAGAAAATATCGAAGAATTTTTTTCCAAAATTTCATTTCCTCCTCCTCAGTATCGTTTAGAATGAATAGATAGGAAAGTGGTCGACACTGGCTGTTTTACTCATAAGGCAACTCCTGCATACGGTCGAAATAGCTTTAGAGCTAGGAGAAAGGAACCCGGGACAAAGCTAAGATTTACCTGATTATTCCAGACCTCTTAGTCTATCGTTCAGAGGTAAGTATTCATTCTAGGCTAACTAGGTGGCCAGCACTTCATAATTAAAACGTTCTTGAACCAGGTGTATTATGCAGCAGCCCATTACAGCCAATCTAACTATTTCGGCTCTTCTGAAGAGAAACGTATCAGCAGAAATTGGAGATGTCAAACAAACAGGTGTGGAAAGTTCATGGCCTTTTAATGTGCTTCTTTAGAATCGTTGTAAACAAGAACCCTTAAAGTTATCAAACAAGAAAGAAAGATTGCCTTTCCGATCTTTGCAAGGATTCTTGTTGTTTGTGAATTGACGTCATATTGCCCTAATAAAATTGTGTTGTTATCTTTTACAAGGATTCTTTTCGTTATCTAATTGACGTCACATTTTAGTTTTTGTTTGGTTGAAATTATTATTGAGGTCGGACGAAAACATTCATTTTTACCAGACATTTCAGCCTAATTAATTTTCAAAATTCCACCATTACATGAAACTTTCAAAACATATCAAAGGTTTAACCGGCTCACTTAACCTTTGCATTGTAACCATTTGTTTCGATACTTTCTCCATTTTCTTTCTCATTCATTTACGGATTTAGACTTGGACCACATTAACATACAATATTATTGTCTAGACTACGGTTTCAATCTCTGTACAATCAGATACCAAAGCATCCTAACATCTTTAACTTTCTTGGCTAAAATAAAAAAAAATCGTCCACTCAAGATGAGCAATGTCCTGGCCTAGCCGCATTTATTAAATTATGTTTTTCCTGTGGACTAGTTATTACGACAACAGTACTTTTTACGTTATTGGCAGTAATCGAGATTTGTTTGTCTAACCTACTTCTCCATTTTATATTTTCTGATTTCTTTGTTTTGTTTTGTTGTCTGGTTGTTTGCTTTTTTTGTGTGGACTTTGTTTTGTTGTTGTTGTTGTTGTTGTTGTTGTTGTTGTTGTTGTTATTGTTTTGTGTGTTTCTTTAAATTGCATTCCATTTTCAAGATAAACATGATTTTCTCACATTTAAAGTTACTTTTTCAGTTGATAGAATTTTTTATTTCTCTGTGCTATAAACTCCTGTCAATATCTTGAACTTTCTAAAACTATAATTGCCTTTTTATCTTCTAATATGTTAGTTTTATTATGGTTTTTTACCAAGCATTAACATCTTCATATCTCTTTATCAATAAAGTTTTAAGTGTGACATTTCCGGGCAGAGAAAAGGGCATGTTTTTTTTTTCTCTTACAGTCTTTCAAGCTGACAATATTATCTTTCAACAAGGTCCTTTCTTCGAATAAAAAAGAGTTTACTCTCTGGTCAGATGTACTGTGAAGGCCCGAATACATTTATGTCAGCAAGATTCGTGCCAGTTTATTTGATTGCGGAATAGAATTGGAAAAAAATCGAACTTACCTACTGAATGAATTTTCTTAATTGCATTTAAACAGCTTTGTGCTATTGTAGCACAGTATGACAGCTGCACAAACAATACCATGGAGTATCATTACTGATTTTTTTTAATCTTGTAACGATACATACGGACAGAGAACAGCTCTTAATATTGCATGGGGTCAAAAGTTAAAATATGTTTATTTTATTTTTAATGAGTTGTTGTCATCCAATTAAGATGTTCATTGTTTCTTTTTTTTTATTTCTTCAGATGTGAAGAAGCACTGCGTTCAGACATAATCTTTTGGTAAAGAGTTAGCGTGATTTAGTTTTATCTTCCAATTGAAAAGTCATCTAGCAGTTTTGTGCATTGTGAATAGGTTTGCTATACATCTTCCGGATCATTGTTATAGTCATAAATATGAAAACTAGTCCTGCTATTTCAAGAAAACGTTGGCAGAGATGATATTTTTCGTTCAACTATAATCTTCATAGTCACTGGCGGAAAATGTAAAAAAGTTGTTCTCGAACCGTCAAAAAATACAAAAAACAAAGAGAGAAAGATAAAGGGCAAAAGAGAATGTAAAAGTAAACAAAAGAGAGAGAGAGAGAGAGAGAGAGAGAGAGAGAGAGAGAGAACAAAATGTAATGTAAAAGTGTGACAGAGAGAGAAATTGATAGTCCGAGACAGAAAGAGAGGGAGAGAGACAGACAGGCAGACAGACAGAGACAGAGATAGGGACAGAGAGAGACACACACACACAGAGGAAAAAGAGAGAGAGAGAGAGAGAGAGAGAGAGAGAGAGAGAGAGAGAGAGAGAGAGAGAGAGAGAGAGAGAGAGAGAGAGAGAGAAACTACAAATATTGCCAAACAATTTTGGCTTCGCAAAATACGGAAGCCAGATCAGCATAATACTTAAACAAGACTTTCTCTGCAAGTCCGTATGTGAATCTAAAAAAGAAGCTTAGAGGCCTCACTAATCTGAAGTCACGGATTTTCCACTTAAGAAAGCCAGATGCTTGCTGTAGTGGCGTGCACACTCATGGTGGCAGAACTCAAACAAAAGCCATCATCTAGGAAAGATATGGAGAAAAGCAAGTAATTCAATGCATTTTGTTATTACTCTTTCAATAGGGACAAAGATTCGTTAAGAAGAAAATGAAAATATTCGTCCGAAAAATTCTTCAAATGTCGCGGAATATATTTCGTTGCGAATTGTCTCCCACCAGCAATCTGTGTGTTATTATTTAAACCAAATATCTATTGCAAATCTTAGCACATGGCCCCTGTCCATCAGAGGCTATGCACTGGCATAGAAGGTGGGGGAGACGACATTTTTCATTCTTTTACCCAATGTCATCCGGTCAGTATTCTTAGTGAACTATTTTCCTGTAGATATGTTGTTCCCAATATCGGCCAAAGTGTGATCTATCACACTAACATACGTTCCTCATTGAATAATAATCTTCAAACATAAGTACAGCGCGCACACAATCAATGCAGAGACACTTTTTTCTGTATTTCAAAGATTCCCTCTACGTCATGAAAACTGTCAACACCGGAGGAAGACATGCAGTGGAGTTCGAAGATTCGATTGTAATTGTCTTTCAGTTGGACAGACCGACAGAAGCAAGACGTTCATTAAAGGAATAATTAAGTAAGATAATGGTGGGCGGACGGGTGTAGGTTATTAAGAAAACTGGAAAAAAAATAATCACCGCTGATTATTTGCTCAAGACATAATTATATTTGTTTTTATTGTTTAACATTTTACACTTGAACTGCTTCAATCTTTTGTGCGTAACTTATTTTTTCAATACAGACTTTTTCTAAATTTGTTTATGTATTGAATCACCTGTTAGCACTTTAAGGGAATATTTGTCGTGTCATAGTTTGCTCCAAAACAAGATTTCCTTTTAGATTGTGGTGTTTTATAATTAATTATCAACTTTCATTACATTCCATTCGATTGGCTTCTTTTCCGTGCTTCGTTTTTGTTTTGTCCTGAAATGTTGTCCACTTTCAAAACCAATTATTTTTTGTTCTCGTGCCTTTATCAGTGCATAAACGAAGAACAAAGCTGATGGAAAAAAGTGTAAAAATTTTTGCTAATTTTTTTAATGTATGACATATCGAATTTTTATATTATCGAATGTAACGTTCTTTCTGTTTAGTGCATTTTCTCTTTAAAAATATCTACTCAGAACAGAATTTGGGCTTTTTTTTGTTATTCATGATCGTAAACAAAACCATCATAATTCATAATCATCGACAAAACCATCATAATTCATAATCTTAAACAAAAACATCATAAGTCATCATCATACACAAAACCATCATTAAAATAAGCGTTTGAAATTTAAAAAAAAATGGAAAGACCAAAATCAATGGTAGAAAAGTGGAACAAAAACCTTTGTAAAACATTTGAATTTCACACAGCCGGCCATGTAATTTCTCCATGTTCTAACCACCAGATAGAAATCAAGGCGAAGATAAAGTACACGGCAGGATAACAACTAAAATAGCTTTGATGGTCAGACATAAAGACATTTTAAAAGAAAATACAGCATCCCATATTGTTCTCAAAACAAACACTATTTACCAACAACAAAAGTGATACAAGTTGTCTTCATATTGATCATCTCTTACCAAAAAAATACAAAGTCATATAATGCAAGTCATAAAAGTGTTCATCATATTAATCATCTCTAACCAACTAACAAAGTGTTCATCGAATTTTTGTCTTACCGTAAAATGCTTATTCTACACTATGGGAAAACTTACTGAATTAATATAAGTTTATGTCTTAACTTTTGCTCAACTACCCTACTCATTCTTTTATTAGTTTTTTTATTTATTTTTGTTTTTGCGTGTTAAAGAAAGGACATTCGCCAATTAGGTTAAAGCTGTGGCAACATGACTCCAAAGATAACATGCCGATTATCTTGCTCGATAATCTGCGAAGGTTAGGATTGAAGATTTAATTTGAGAATTATAAACGTTCATTCGTCTTTTCTCATAATAATCTAAAAAGAGCTACCACAGTCGGAAAATGAAATGCAATGACAAATCAAATATAATATCACATTTCAATTCAGGAGGTTTTTTTAATTGAAAAGACTCTTTGTATCAATTTATAGCTTACAAGTTAGACATATCCAAAGTAATCCAATGCCACAATAAGATATTTTATGAAACCTGAATATGGCTCCAAAAACTTGTGAAAATAAAAAAATAATATACCCTATGCGATATATGTTTATATCAAATCTCAATCATGTTTACTCTTCTAATCCATCTATCATGTAGCTTACATTACTTATTAAACTTAACCGCGAGTTCATCTGCACAATAATATTGCTATAAATTTCAGAGTGAACAGAAGTAACGGTTTATCTTACATATTTAAAGGGCTTGAATCTGATTTAATCTGAATATAAATAATGTGAGTCAGCAAAAGTCCGTACCCTCAAAAGTGTCAAATTCTTGTGAGGGACAAAAATAAACGCACATACACCAAGCAAAGTAGACTATTCTACAACAAAAGAAATCTAATACTCTTGACATCTTGTAATGCTTTTGATTGTTAAACAAGTGCATGGCTTCTAAAGACTAACTATATCTAAATGACATAGCTCTGAGAAATTCCGTTATTTATTGTATTGCTAACACTTAACTGTAAGCCACATTCCTCTAATGAACCTATATTATATTACTTTACAATATTAAGGATTCAATTAAATGAATTGACAATGCTGTGAGAGCTAATGCTATTTGAATTTGAATGGGATGACTTACACTCAATGCAGGTGTTTAATTATAGGTTGGCTCATTTTATACCATCTTTATTTACGTCTGATTATAGTAGGGATTAAAGGCCTGTCCTGTACTGTGTAACAGGAGCTGTAAAAGTATCAATACTGATGAGACCTAGTTAATGAGGAAAATAGTCTTACTTTTGTAATAGGCCGGATATATATTTACTTTGAATCAATGGTGCCTGTTTTGCTTGCAAACATTTCATTTGTACGCATGCCTGTTTTTGAAATAGATATTGTAGGAAGCAGTCTTGCAGGAATGGTTGCGCGGTCGATGCAGCCTGAAAGTTTGACAATCATCGCAAAGAAAAAGTATTCATACAGCTCAGCATTTTAACAAACAAGGTTATGCATATTTTCAACCACTCGTTACATTAAAAAGATATTTCTATTAATCAGCTCAACCACTTTTGTAATGTTCTGCCTTCAGTTAAGGCCCCCATTGGCATTAGACCAAAGTAATAATAGATAAGATTAATTACAATAAGCGCTGGAATGTAAATTATACAGAGCTCTATTCTTGATAAAATTGGCTTATAATTGCATTAGATTGTGATAGATTAAGCATCTTACAGAAGAGGATAATAGTAACATTAATGAGTCGAGCAAAATGTTCCCATAGCGATTGAGACTCAAGGCCTCGCTGAGGAGTGATTGTCGGCCTGAGCTATACGTAGGCCGTCCACTTTAGAGGTAACGAGGCTTGTACAGCTGAACAACGTTAATGTAGCTCAATCAAGCAAGGGAAAAATATAAAAAGATATACAAAAACTTTCAAAAACTTATTAAAAAATACAGGGAGTAAATTGCAATCAATGAATTACAAGCGGATTTTTTTAGGTTTTTTATCAAATAAGCATGTAGTGCTCGTTTTTGCTGAAGCGGTAATTACTATTATTACTGCCTCTCGTTTTGTCAGATTAGCTGATGAAAAATATTTGTTTTGATTGGTAGAAAATTAGTTGAGCATT
>JAWDGP010003058.1:1592500-1620000 GCA_033675545.1 Elysia crispata | reverse complement strand
ATTATTTCCAATAACGTAGAAATGTCGGGGTTTGCAATCTAAAAGCAATCTAAGAAAAATCATTCTCCGAGTTGTGTTACGCCCCCTAAGCTTGCTCCAGATGCTTTTCTAAAGGCAAGATCAACTATTATCCTCAAAGCGTGTTTCTCAATACAATACCGGGCCCATAAAACTAATATCTTTCCATACTTTTAAGAATTGAAAATCTCAAATGCTATTTCAACATAACCATATGAACTTTAAGCTTTTGATAAGGTTTGTTTTTAGGAAATTTCGTGAAAGGTTTTTATAACTTTTGTAGAAGGGCATTTTAAGCATAATTACATATCTCTGAAGAATTATCTTTGAGAATTATAACGTGCATTAAAAAAGTTGATAGAATCTAGTGCTGTTGTAAAATTTCATCCGCGTTTGATATATATATATATATATATATATATATATATATATATATATATATATATATATATATATAACCCAGATATTTTTTTCTTTCTTATTGGGCATTTTTTTTTTCGAAACAGACAAATAGTTGTAGAAAATGAAGAGACGAACCAAAGCTTTATTATTCATTTATTTCTTTGTTTTCTTTTCTTATCTTTTCTTTTTCTTTGTTGTAGCTTCTATCGAACTCCCAACCCATTGCCGTTATAAAACATTCGCATAATTCAGAAAAAAAATGTTCGAAAGTGAAATTACCAGAGTGTACTCGCACACATGGCTGGAAGAGATCGTGACAGATGTATAAATTCATAAGATATTCATAACAGCTATGTTGATTTTTCTATGAATTGATACCTATCAGAATCTGTCGACAACTTTTCTATTTTAATTGTGAAAAATCGCTGTTTCTTGTGGCGTTCATTCGTGAAGCTCTGTGTTCATTCTCCAGTTCGCACCATGGGGGATGTTCATTGTGTCTCCGTCAGGTCAGCAGAGGCCATTATTCCAGGTGAGAATGTGAAACAGTTATTAGTTTTCCAGATGGTGATAGTTTATATCTATGTCTCTTACCACAATGTGCAAGCGTGCAGGTTCGTAAGATATAATTTTAAATATTTTCTTAGTTATTCCACCCGGAAAAGTGCTTGCACTCCAAATTTTACCCTGGTAAACTTTAATTAAGACATACTCCTTGCTCGATCAGTTAATTATTTTCAAAACTCTTCGTGAGATGTTCTGAAATGGTGATCTATAAATTATAGTCCCAGAGAAGTACTAGCGCTGTTGGTCAGAGCAATTTCTCGTAATCTTCTTCTTCGTTATGATTTAGTTTAAGTATAATCATGCAAGACGAAAGAACCACATTTTTTTTTTCCTTGTGCTTATGATAGTGTTAGTGGGAGAAGTATCTTACAGGAAAGCATACCAAGTTTTAGAAGAGTGAAGAAAAATACCATTTGGTTTTTCTAGATCGAACTTTATCATATTAGAATAAACGCAACGCACACTCACTGCGCACAGTTTAAATCGCATTTCACGCATGGAAACCCTTAGTAAAAATATACATGGCTGATTTAGATCATATTTATATGAATATATATATATATATTTATATATATATATATATATATATATATATATATATATATATATATATAATTAATATTTCATTGTTAAAAAAGCATCTTAACTATTTCAAAACTCAGAAATTTTTTAGGAGAATTGTATACTTATCGCATTTTTGTAAAAGTTAAGAGCACGATAGATTCAAATCAAACATATATTTTCGGTATTCTTGAAACTTCTGTCGTGATGATTTCGGAATGTTAAAAAAGGAGCGTAATTATCAAGGGTAGTTAGACTATTCTAAGGCCAGTGTTTGCATTCCATTTTCTTTATTTAAAAAAACCCACTGCTTCCGCCATCATTTAGTTTCATACTCAAAATATCGATTTATCTTGAAGCGAAAATAATGAGCTGTGCATTCTGAGTCGGATTTTTTCCCTACAATAATTTGACAAAAAGTTGTTAAAGAAATGTAGTAGTATCTTAGGGAGCTGAATTTCTATCCCTCTCTTCCTCTTCGTTACGAACTATCTTTTTCTCTTCTTCCTTTAAAATTTTTTCCTTGCCTCTTTTGTCTCTTTCTCTCTCCTTCTTCCTTCTGTGTTTGAAAGGATGAAATGGACATGTTAAAACAAATTCAAGACACAGAAATTTTATAGCCAGCAACTCTGTGTTTTCCACACAAAAGAAGACGATGAAGAAGAATGATTGTATTGTGTACAATAATAAAGATCCAACTTTCCCCCTAATTACTTGAAATTAGCTTGATAACCAAGTTAACCAGTTTTTGTTTAAGACGAGGAATATTAAAGTCTAATTTAACTAATCAGATTGGATAAGACGGATGAGAATGATGGCTTTTGTCAGAAAATTCTCACTGGGCTCAGAAATTTTGCTCCGTATTTGATACATACAAAACAAAACGTTGCCTCAAATGCAAAGGATGTTACATCATTTAAAAAAAAAAACTGCTAGTTACATAATTAATTGATGATTGCTGTTTTATATAATTTCATTTCAATAGTTATTCTAATTTTTGGAAGTGTTGGCATGAAAAATGGTTAAAATTCCTTAACCATCTTAATCTGGAATGTTTTTCCGAGGAGCGCAACAGCCTGCGATAGGAAGTAGGAATAGGGTGAATGAAAGAGTGCACATTGGAATTGTTTAACTTTGAATTTTCTAAATCAAATGGATTGGCTTATATCAAAGGCATGTATGATTGAAGTAATCAGTTTTGTTTACATATCAATCGTTTTTGAGTAATGCACATTTGAACTTTTCCTTTGTTTGCATTGAGGGGCATATTGTAGCGTTATGTAAATCCGGAAAGTGGAATGATGAATGTGAAAATAAGAGCTCTTCAATTTGCATTTCAACACAGTTTTTGTTACCTTTACGATTACTTTTGGGAATCAACCATCTCCTTTTGTCACAACCATATTCATATTTTCATATCTTTTTTTCTTCCTTTCCTTCGTTTTCATTTTTTTTCGTTTCAAATAAATTTGTAAAATTTCTAATTGTTTTCCCTTAATCTTCACGATCTATTGTATTGTCTTTGTTTTCAGCACACTGTTTGTGGTAAAGGCATTCTCATGGCAAGTTTTATTTAAAAAAAAAGACAGATGGACAAGCGTCAGGCAAGGTGGTTAGCAAAAGCAAAGACTGGTAAAAGGTTTGAGATGAATTACACACACACATTGCAAAGATTTTGTGTGCTGGAAAGGCATGGTTATCCCACTCAAAGCCTTTTACCCCTTTCTCGAAAACTAACATACAATAAAGGCAGTTTTTAGTTATTAACACGGCAAGCTCCATAAGAAGGTTTCGGGTTTTGTTTATGATAATTCTACCCGTGATTTTATGTAGTTCAGTTTACACATGCATAGTAACACTTAGATTAACATCAATTTAAACAAAACTAGGGCATCTTTAAAATATAATTATATTACATTCTTAAATGGAATCTTCAGCGCATAATTCCTCTACATTTAGATCCTTCCATTTCCATTTTTCTAAATCTTTGTCATCAACGTAAAAGATGTAACTTCTCCACTCGAGCACAGAGCAAGCATGGCAAGCTCTATCAATCCTCGCTGCAGCTCGAGACAAGCTAAGCAGCAAGTACTGGCATTTGAAGAATTTTGCGAAACTCCCCAACCATCGAAGAGTTGCAATATTGCATTCCACACACGCCCTCTCCGGAGGTGGCAGTTCACCGGAGGCGCTAACCAGTTCCACAGGGAGACCTGCAGAGCTAATGGTCAGGACTTCTCAGATACATATCACATTATTTATTTATGATGATCAAGCTGTGCTAGAACTCTGTAAATGGGGCAACTTTGCATAATGTCACGGAAATGCACTTTATTAATACATGTGATACCAACAGTTTGTACTGCTAACCTATAAAAATCAGATACAGCTTGTTCAAGGAAAAACAACATCAATCTGAGAACATTATTTAGATAAAGGAATAAACACAAAACGTCTTACATGTTTAATTCTAGTTCTTGTCGTTCTTCATTCCATCCCACAGGTATGTAAGATGTGCGTTATCTCTTTCCTTAAATTTAAAAAATAAATTATGATTGACGCGTCCAGAGAGAGTGATGCAGAAAAAAACCATAACGCACAGGTCCCATAATCATATCAACAGAGAAAAATTGGCACTGGCCACATGTAAAGCTTGAAATGAAAAGATAAATAGTGAGGATAGAATGCTTCAATTTATTATCGCAGTTGTTATTTGCATTAGTGGATGCATCACTTTCGATCTCTCTAGGTGGAGGAGAGAAAGATCAGTGCCAAAAATCTTCTCAAAAACAGCCCGTGTATAAATCTAGACTTCCCACATCCTAATGAATTCCCTAAGGTCTGTCAAAGTCTCGTTCAGGGTGTATCGAGTTTTTTTTATAAACTATTTTATATGCTGCCTCACAAGCAGGGTTATTCTCGTTACTTCGTGAGTTTTTTCCCCTTGTGTTAGTCTTATTTATTTTGCATTTCATGCATTCTTAAAATATTTGAGATGGTATTCCACATTTTCTTATCATCGAAACCAGAAAATCTTTTCCCATACACATGTCTTGCTCCACTCCGTTCTCTTTTCTCTCTCTCTCTCTCTCTCTCTCTCTCTCTCTCTCTCTCTCTCTCTCTCTCTCTCTCTCTCTCTCTCTCTCTCATTCCATTTATCTATCTTCCTATTTATCCATCTATCTATTTATTTATCTATCGATCGATCTCTCTCTCTCTGTTTCACTCACTCAAGCCTATTTTCAATCTCTTTTTCTCTTTTTTCTTCTCTATCTTTAACTCCTCTTTCTATCTCTCCCTATTTCTCTTCTATTTTCTCTCTCATTTTCTCTCTCTTTCTCTCTCTGAATCTATCTATCTGTCTTATTTCTTTAACTGACTTCACTTATTTTTTTTCTTTTATTTGTTTAAAACTTGAGTACAGGTTTAAGTAATTTGAAACTTTACTTAGAGAATGTCTTACTCTTTAAGACCATTCGCATTGTTCAGTTAGAGATTCGTCACATCAGTGTTTTATATGCTTGCGAATAATAGAAGAAAGAAAGTTTTACTCGACGTAGGGCCATTTACATGTCAAGACTCGAAACTAAACAAGCCCTGGAGAATAAATAGCGTTCAAATCACATACAACAGCTTTTAAGATGCAGGAAAAACAGTTCTTACAAAGTAAAAATAAGGGCAGTAATTCAAGAACATAATAATGCATTTTCATTGAGTTTCTGAAAAACTCCTTATATATTGTTTTTGCTTTTTTTATTTTTGTTTTATTCAAATTAAAAAAAACTGTTATTACCATCTTCGAGAAAATTATTATTCTTACAAAAAAAATAAAAACGGGGCAATGGAGGGGCAAGAGAATATGAGTAATAATCAAAAGATGGAAAAAAATTGCTTCAAAGCGGAAAATTACTTTACAGACAAACCGAGAGATGTATATTCAAAAAAAAAGATAAAGGAAGAGAAAGATACAGGGGCAGAGACATGCATGATAGATAGATAGATAGATAGATAGATAGAGGGAGAGCGATAGATAGGTAGAGAGAGAGAGAAGAGAGAAAGAGAGTGCCAGAAAATAAGAGAACTGCATAAAGGAAGAGCAGGTAAGTGATTTTGAAGCAGATTGAGGAGCAATTTAAGCTTGTGGCATTGTGGCGTGCTGAGCCCAATTGGCAAGTGCATGAGAAAAAAGGGCCATTTAGAACTGTTAACGACCCTTACAGTTGAGAACAAAGAGCGAAAGCTAGAAGAAAATTGGTTAACAAAGCAAGAGAAATTGCAACATGTAGAAACTTTCTATGCTTTAGGTTAGAGAAAAAAAAGATAAGATTCAGAGAGTCTGTTCTTCGGAATTTTGTACTTGGATTTTAAATAGTCTCAGCTAGTCAAAAAAGACCTTTCCTGTATAATTTTTCTTTTTTCACTGTTTTAAACGCTCCATTGACTTAAAACGAGGGCAGTTATGTTAAACTCAGCTACTTACATTGTCTATCTTCACCTTATTATTTATCCTCTCCGACTGGCACTTGTCTTTATTTTCGTATTATATCTGTGTTTTCGTTCATTTTTTACCATGATCCTTAAAAGGTTTTCTTTTCTGGTTAGTGTTTGATCGCACCTGATGCTTTAGAGGTCTCAATGATATAGCACACAGATCAAGTAGTTGCTTCTGAGATCACACAATTGTTATTGTGATGGTATTTCATTGATTCCAAAGTTAGAAGTATTAGAATATAAGGCACTTTGTATTCAAATTCAGATGTAGTTTTCTGTAAAACTCAAACTCGAGCAACAAATAATTTTTTCTGGCTTCTGAAAGGAATTGACTGACAAACACAACTTATTTACAAAAACTTTAAAAATTTTTTTAATCTACTGTCAATTGCAAGTTGAAAATAATAAATCCATATATTTTATCCAAATAAATGCATATTAGTCTTTTTTTTTTTTGTAGGTTTATTTTTACTGAAACTCAATTATTCGGTACTATTTTTATCAACAAAAGTTTCACTAGCAAAAAAGCTTTAGGCTAATGACCAGTTTCCTAGTCCTTTTTTCGGCAACATTCCTTCTGTGATAGAAAACAGACCAGAAACTTGTCTCTTGAGGACAAATTAAAGATCCCTATTAGCCTGAAGTTTCATAGAAGTTTCAATTGTGTATTTTTGTTCGATCTCAAGCAATTTTAGAAAATGGATACATTTTTATGTGTTTTATTTGTTCGTAGCAGATTCCAAGTAATACCGTTGAAGTTTTCAAAATATCGGACAGATATATTTGCCTATGTGGTATCAATATTTTAGAGGAAATTTATAAATTTTTTTTGTCCATCCAGCACTTTTTCCTTTATTCCCAAGTTTACCAACTTAATCCTGCATTTTTAAAGCGTGCATCATTCAAAGCCGTGGACACTGGCATTGGCGAGTGTGAGCATAAGATAATTGAAATGTGGGCCATCTTTCTGGTTCGGCAGCAGCTCGACTGGAAGAAATAGTAGGTGAATGCCAGGTCGGAATTCCATACTTTGCAATACTCGGGTCAAAGTAAAGTTGGTATTCTAGATGATGAGTTCGCCACTGCGGAGATCAAGTGAATAATTTGTTAAATTCGTACTGTTATGGTGAATAATTTGTTAAGTTAGTACTGTTATGGTGAATAATTTGTTAAGTTAGTACTGTTATGGTGAATAATTTGTTAAGTTCGTAGTGTTATGGTGAATTATTTGTTAAATTCGTACTTTTATGGTGAATAATTTGTTACGTTCGAACTGCTATGGTGAATTGTTTGTTAAATTCGAACTGTCATGGTGAATAATTTCTTAAGTTCGTACTGCTATGGTGAATAACATTTTTTTTTTTTGGTACCGGGTAACCTTGGACAAAAAATTCTCTTTTTATTCAAAGTTGTTTTGACCATAGCATTTTCTTTATCAAATGATATCGATTATCTAAGTATGGTGTTTTTTCTAGTCTTTATGTGTAATTTAGATCTCTGACTGCGAAAATCAGTAATTTGCTGCTGTTAAGAGGTAATAAAGTTAAGAAGGGTTTCGTTATTCAGTGTTGAAAAAAAATTAAATTACATAGGCTTTGTTAAAAAAAAAATCCTAAAGTTGTCCGAAAACAGTATTATTTCATTATAAAATTTTGCTCTCATCCACAGCTTACAATTTTGTGTTTTATTTTCACTCAAAATGAAATGTAAAAGCCGTGTGTGTGAGAATCTATAATAGCGATTGCCAATATTATATTTTTTGTGGTGTACTTGAAACTAATAACACAGCTTGAAAGCTTACGAAAGTCGATCAGTTCTCTCAGTCCACAAAGAATATTAGAGTTCATCACATTTTTTTTTCGAAATTAAAGCTTTTTTTTTTATTTGTGGCTACTAGATGCAGATATCGTAGGCCCCCAGGACACATAATCGTTAATACAGTGTAACAGCAAATAAAACCAAAAACCAAAAAGACAGGTGATTAATTGTTCATCGCCAGCTGAGCGTATGGTGAATAGCGTGGCGATAACATTACCACTACAATGATATGCATTGTAAACAACAAAGATGCGTTGCTTTTTGTTTCAAACCTACTTCAGACTTCGAAGTGAGCGAGGTAAGGGAAAATAAATAAACTTTTTTCATGAGGCTGAATAAATTGATTCTAGAATAGGGTAACAGCTCGGAAGGCTAGAATGTTTTCTCGTTACACAGGTGTTCCGTATTTAAAATTTACGTTGGTTTTTCTGATGATGCGCTTGAATCTTACCTAAACAGCCCTCTCTCTGGCTTTGCAGAAGCCTAAAATACGATCTAATCAAGTTTACTACGGTAACATTCAAACAGAAAAGACATCGTAGTAAAGTTATCTCCGCTGACAAGAGAAAGAGAGAGAGAGAGAGAGAGAGAGAGAGAGAGAGAGAGAGAGAGAGAGAATCACAGAATCTATGGAGAGAGACAAATAGACAAACAGACAGATAGAGACACTCAGAGACAGACAGACAGAGACAGAAAGAGAGTAAGGCTGATGCAACGCCATAACTTTTATTGAATTCTCTCAAAGCATAGTTTATATCATTTTGAGGATATTTCTACATTAAAAAAGAGCCACTTCTTCTTCTTCTTCTTCTTCTTCTTCTTCTTCTTCTTCTTCTTCTTCTTCTTCTTCTTCTTCTTCTTCTTCTTCTTCTTCTTCTTCTTCTTCTTCTTCTTCTTCTTCTTCTTCTTCTTTTCTCTCTCTCTCTCTTTCTCACACACACACACTCTTTAACTCTCTCTTTTTCTTTGTCTATCTCTTTTCTCTCTCTCTCTCTCTCTCTCTCTCTCTCTCTCTCTCTCTCTCTCTCTCTCTCTCTCTCTCTCTCTCTCGGTCCATCCTCCTGTCTCTTCTATACATCTTTACTTGTAGTTAATTGCATAGGTAAAAAACCAAATTTTCTGTTAACTTAAAAATTTCACGGTATCAAACAAGACCTCAATTTTAACAAAGTGTAAATGGAGCAACGTTTGTGTAACATTTTCTCGTTATACTAAAAACTTCAATGAGAAATTTATCATCTACAATACAACACATGTTTCAAATGTTATCTTTTACAAGACAGTCAATAGAGTTACGAAAAGTTTCAAATATAAAACATATGAGAGATATGTAGGAGAAAGAAAAGGGAGGGGGAATGAGAGGTAAGTCCATGGTAGAATTAGAGGCATACAATCAGACAGCCATAGACAGAAGAATGAACAGGCTGGCTGGCAGAAAAATAGACAGATAGACTAGAAAAGACAATGGATTTTGTAAATATTTAGCATTTTATCAATCAAGCCGAACTACAGATTAATTATATATATTATTCTGTGAGCGGAACACTTTATCTTAAGAAACGCGTCAAATGAATCGGTTTTTACATGTAAGTCAGTTGAAACTTCTCGAGAAATCAATCGATATATTCCGCGGGGAAATTAAATAGTATTACACAGTTTCAAGAAGGCAAAAGTTTATCTCAAATCTGGAATAGCCATACTGATTTCTTTCTTGTTTTTATTTTATTTTTTTTTTTTTTTTGAATTTGCTTTTTTCAGTTCTTTTTTACGGATGTCTCTTGAAGGATTTACGCTTTTTTTTTCTCTAGGCTCAAAATAAATGAGTTTGTGTCAAAACAAGTCCAAAGAAACTCGTTTGTAGCTGAGCTTAAGCAGAATGAGTGACATCTCTGCTTGGCAAAAGAAAGAGAAGGAGCTCCGCCTGTTAATTAAAACTAGCACGCAAAGCTGCGCTCTAGCTATTCAATCGCAGGCAATATGGCTTTTTTTCCCTTTTCGGGAAAGATTTCGCAAAAGGCTAAATAATGTGCGCTTTTGAAAGTGTCATGAATACTATTGTTACAGTTCTGTTTTTTATATGGCAAAATATTTACTTGTTTAAAGTTTTGTGCTCGTAAGCCTACATTCGTAATTCTCTTTAGGATAATGAGAACGAAAAATAGGTCGATCTACAATACCATCTCAATATATAATTTTGTTGGCTTGCATTTAATTTAAAACGTTTACTTGTAAGATTTAGAATTTATGCTTACTCTTTGTCTTAAGAGAGGTTTTCGACAAATTTCTGCAATCGGCTGATGAATATTTCGAGGATATTGACTCATATTATACTACAAATAAAGCCTTTCACATGTTTTCAATTCCTACTCTGCTCAGGGGGGTTAGCTCTTATTTTCATTGTATGTGGTATATTCTTGTGAATATACTACCGTCATTAAATATAGTTTCTAGACCCTACATTAATCATTACTAAATCTAATCTACAGCCTCTATATCCACTCCAATATTGAGTAGTCATTGTTTAGTTCGACGGATTACACTAAGCCTCTGATTACAAAAATCTAGATAAGATAGATCCATATAGAAATTATATTTAGACTTCTATAGATTTCCGAAGATATTAGTTTACTTAAGACCATCTAACGTCTGGATTATTTTTCAATATAATAAAAAAAACAATATTTTATTCTTTAAATTATTTTTCATTTTCAAGAACAATCTGTTTCCCACAAATACAGTTGTCTCCTTTTGATGTTAATAAGTATGATTATGCGTTGTGAATCAAATTATTATCATAGTTTAATGTAAAATATTTCTAAAGTTCTCTAGGTTTTTTTCCAAAAATTATTTATCTTTGATTAGGGCTGTACATCTTATTTTTTTTTTAAATGTTTATTGATTATCGAAAGTACCAAATCAAAGAATTTAAGTTTTGCAATGTTTAAAACTCGTGTTTCACATGTCTAACAATCTGTGGGCGAAATTTTTTAGGATCTCACTTTCATCAAACAAAATGGTAGAGGATTTCCAGCTTCCTTGTCCTTCAATTGTAAAAGTTTCATATTTTAAAGCGAGACAAACGTATGTCTTTTTTGTGTGAGTTTTTATATGATTACGTTATGAATCTCAATTTTTCTTTACCCGTACCTTTTCCTAGTCACTAGTTACATTATATCTCAAATTTTATTGTGATCAAATATATAAATCAGTATATATATATATATATATATATATATATATATATATATATATATATATATATATATATATATACATACACACACATATATATAATAACGGCTTAATGAACAAACTTTTTTCTTTATCCGCTATGTATCTTTTAAAGGCGACCTTTGCCAATGTTTTGATGTTTTGAATATGATAAAATATGGCTGTCGAGACATATTTCTTTGACCAGGTAAATTTGGCCGTAGCAGTGCTATTAAAAAATGAAAAATGCAGATGACCACATTTTACTCTCGTTTTCATGGAGCACCGAAAAAATTCTCCTGCGGACAACTCGGTTGCCGGATATGGCTCCTCTCTCTGAAATCTTTCTCTAGACTCAAAATATAGCTAGATCTAAATTCTGGATCTGGCCGCGAAATAGAAACAGCCTTATAGTGTTGAACTAATAAATTTTGATACAAACGAAATAGAAACAGCCTTATAGTGTTGAACTAATAAATTTTGATACAAACGAAATAGAAACAGCCTTATAGTGTTGAACTAATAAATTTTGATACAAACGAAAACTTCGCAGGATGTTGGCATAATGTTTTATTTTTTTTCCCCCGTTTGAAAAAATCAGATTTTGAGGCCTTTCATTGAAGTTGATCGAGAAATGCGAATGTGGAAGTGCGTCAAATAGATTAACTCTTTCATCATAGTTACCTCTCTACGGCATCTACGACACATTGGATTGGTGAATAGAAAAAATGTACTAACTTGCAGCATCTGAGATTCGGAAATAGTGCGATTTCCTATAATTCAGCTTTACATGAAACCATTATTCAAAAGTCTAGGAGTGACGTTTGTTACGAAAGCCGGCGGTTGTCTTTCGCAGCCGCGTTCTGGGAGTTTTGCCTTTGAGTGTAGCCTCAGTTCGTATTAACCGATTTCAGGAAAACTCACCTCATCAGGCACGTCAGGTCAACGGCTGGCTTTAGATTAAATACTCTCTCTCTCTCTCTCTATCTCTCTCTCTCTCTCTCTCTCTCTCTCTCTCTCTCTCTCTCTCTCTCTCTCTCTCTCTCTCTCTCTCTCTCTCTCTCTCTCTCTCTCTCTCTCTCTCTCTCTCTCTCTCTCTCTCTCTCTCTCTCTCTCACTTCCTTTCTCTATCTATTTTGCGAGTCTTTCTGGAATCACATTTGTATAGAATAGTCATAACAACATGTGCATAAATCCCCAATGGATTTCTCGATGGGCCAAATCATGAACTGAGGGCCAGTTTGAAAATGCCACAATACAACATGTGTTTTGGTGCAGTATAGGTCTCTCTCTCAATCTCTCTCCCTCTCTCTCGCTCTCTCTCTTTTTCTCTCTCTCTTTCGCTCTCTCTCTCTCTCTCTCTCTCTCTCTCTCTCTCTCCCTACCTCTCTCTCGCTCTGTCTCTCTCTCACTTCCTTTCTCTATCTATTTTGCGAGTCTTTCTGGAATCACATTTGTGTAGAATAGTCATAACCACATGTGCCAAATCCCCAATGGATTTCTCGATGGGCCAAATCATGAACTGAGAGCCAGTTTGAAAATGTCACAATACAACATGTATTTTGGTGCAGTATAGGTCTCTCTCTCCTTCTCTCTCTCAATCTCTCTCTCTCTCTCTCTCTCTCTCTCTCTCTCTCTCTCTCTCTCTCTCTCTCATTTGTGCTTCTTGTATAGTCTCCATTTATTTCAGTGTTAGATTTCTTCACCTCTGAGCATTGAAACTCCAGGGCTTTTGAACAGTTTAGTTTCAATACAGGGGCTATTCCTTCAAGCGCTTGCAAAAAAATTAAGGCACAGCTTCAGGGCATTTGACTTATTATGATTAATTTACATGAAACAAAACCTGATTCTATTTCTTTTCATATCCCCACCTTCGCCTTTATTTTTGATGAAACCCAATCTAAAATCCTTAGGTTAAGATGGAACATGGATTTAAAAAAAAAAAGATGTACAACCATCAAAATAAGAAAAAATAAGTTGAAAGTACTGTTACTAAAACACAGAAGTGGTACATGGACACGTTAGTAACTGGCAAGAAATCAGAGGGCGGCACGGTTGATACTAATTTAGGATCTATGCCTTCAGCATCTTTATTCTGTCCGGTGTTTTAGATGAATTGCAGATACTGTTTATAGAATTAAAAGCATAAGCAAAAAAAAAAACAGCTCACCTTAAATTCTGTTTAACATTATAGTCAAAAAAAAACTTACTGGCTACACAAATTAAGAAAACAAAGGCGATATTTATTAGTCAAATTAGTTTAGCGTATGTGCACAGGTTATCCTCTTTTCAGCCTTGACTTGGGCTTGCTTTATATGCAATAGAGATTTGAGATCCTCATACAATACTAAGGATATTTCAAGTTCACTGGTCGTGATATTTTATAAGATATTATTTCTTTACTATATAAGTTCTCTGATAGCTAGATCCAAATCTGACTTAATATTGATAAATACATAGAATAGATAATCAAGGTAGATTTTGGGAAGACACTTTTAAAAGTCTTAACAGCTGATTTAGGATAAGAAGAACAAAGCAGGTTTTGTTGCTGCTGTTTTTGTTTTGTTTTTCCTTCGTAGAAATGAGTTGTACATCTGTGGGGCTAACCACGCGCAAAAGAGATGATAATGTTTAATATCATTTAGGGCTTTTTTAATGACATCTAACTTCATTCTAAGATCTGCAATTGGCTGTCTTTCCTTGACTGTAAAACACAGCTCTGCATTGCCTTGCAGATATTGCAATGAACCAAAGTATTCTTATTGATAACAGACGGTTCCACGACCTTCAAATCGAAATTTAGCCTTTGTCTTGCAAGATCTCTCAAAACGAACCGTCAAGAAATTGACCAGGTGACGTACTCGACAAAATTTGCTAGAAAAGAAAAGAAACCAATGATTTAAAACTAATTTAGTAGCAAATTCAAGAAAGTTGGATATCAAAATAGGATTCCTTCCTGTGTAACGTTCTGTAATTTCTACTGATCCAATTGTGCTCAGGTATCTGCGAAGAGAGCAGCCACTTAAGAAAAGTAAAGTCGGGCTTCGATCGAATAAGCTCTCGACTCATTTCTAAAGAAGAGAGAAAATGGTAATCCAGACGCATCTAAAATTCACACATTATTTGTTTCTTGCGGGCGAGTGTGGTTTTCCCAATTATCTCTCTATTTGAAGGGGCAAATACTGTTTCGTTAATCTTTAATGAGCCAACGAGAGACTTCAAATTTGCACCAAGGGCACGCGATAGCTCAGCAAACAGTAATCGACGCTGAAACTCTTTAAAAATGTCGCATCAGTGTTCTATGTTTATTAAAGGTTACCATTTATCAGTATTTGTTTACGTGTTCGATTGCTTATTAGGCAAACGTGTATCTATTTCTCCCTCATAAAATAACCATATTCACAGATGTTAGAGATTGTTCTCCGCAAATACTCTGTTACATAAGTATCATTTTCCGATACAGCATGAAATCAAGTAAAAAGAAGACATGAAAGGACTGTAAATGTTTCTGAGGTGCCCCAGGTCAAGATAGAAGATTCAAATACATAGAGATGTTGTGGTTTAAGTATATTTATCGAATCGTTTGATATCATTCATTGTATAAAAATTTGGCCCTTGGTGGTGCTGAAATTTTCACCTGTGAAAGAAAAGTAACAAAGACTTTCTACAATTAAATTTGGTACAAATCTTTTTCTTAAAACATTAAGATACAAATTCGGTAATGTTAATCCAAAATGAAAGGAAAATATTAACCCAGTTTCTTTCTGTGGTTGATATCTCTTACGGGCGAGGCGAAATGAATAGCCAAGCCTCGAACGCTTTTATTTGCATAGCACGACAAACTGGTCACCTTAAGCATTTATGCAACCTAATCCAAAGTCATGAACTCTGTCCAACAATCAAATGGATCATTTTCAGGACGTCTTTAGTACTATTATTTCCTTTTTTTTAATTGTTTGGCTTTATGTAGCTCTAATCATATTTTACTCAATTGCACTTAAGCAGCTTCAAGCAGTTTCTGTAGTAGAGTCAGTGTTTTTGAACGAAATAAGTTCCCGATAGCAGATGTTATTGCTTGGTTGGCAGCAAAAAACTGAAGGAATGGCTTGGCATATTTTTTATAGCGAGGAGGATGATTCGTATCAAAACCAAACTTGATTCTAGATTCATTTATTTCCAAAAGTTGTCTTTTTGAGAAACACAACTTTTCAAAAATGTTTAGGCTCATATCGAACATGGAGTCTAATAATTTAGAAGCACATGGAGTAAGAAGCTGGAATAACCAAAATTAGAAAAAAAAATCACAACTTACCATAAAGTATAGTATATCCTAATGCTTTCGACCAAAAGCTTAATGTTTTACTAATCTGGAAGTTTCATAGCTGTGTAGTTACTGTTCGTCATGCCAAAACAAAACTAACGAAAACGTGAACCTGTAATATGGGAGATGATTTAGGCAAATATGCACATAATTTGATATTTCAATCGCCAAAGTAATAAGTGTGAACTATATTTAAAAAATAAAATTTTAAAAGATAGAAGTAAAAAAACCCACAGTTTTTAGATTTGTCTTTTTCCTTTTTCATTTTGTTTGTGTGTGTGTGTGTGTGTGTGTTTTTAGTGTCGTTAAGTTACTTCATGTTTTCCTTCATCACCTATTTAGAGACAAAAAATAATTTTTACGCCTCTTGAACGCTTTTTTAAAGTATTATTAATAAATTGAAATGGCCTCTGTTATGCCACTGTCTCTTGAAAATAATGCAATTGAGAATGCTTCAATACTTCATAAAACGTTCAAGCATGTCTTGTATTGAAAAAAAAGCAGGAGTGACATTCCTGTCAATTTACAAAAACATAACAGTTTGCTGAGAAAATTAGTTTTACAAAATTAATAGACTATTCAGAAATAAATAAATTTGTTACTGCTGTAATCTTCAATAAGAAGCTCAAATAACTTTATGGTAAAGATACAGGTTAACACACAAAATGAGATCTCGGATCGATCAAAATTTCATTTATCCAAAAGGAATAAAGGAAATCACCAAGTGTAACAGAAGTAAAAAATCTAACCTGATAATCTTCGTAAAGCTCTTGAAGATGGCCGCCTTGTTCTGTTTCTTTGGAGAAACGTTTCTGAATCAAAAAAAAATCTGTAGCGCTGTGACCAAGGGGTAGAGGTATTTGGGGCCCTTCCTCGTTTATCTTTCTTGCAGAACGAATGTCAACATTTTATCTGTTGAAACTAAAGAAACAGGAAAATGGTCTTTGAAGCAATTAAAACTGAAGGAAATTATAAGAACTGATAATGAAAGAAAATTTCCATACAGGCAGGATGCTATTAACGCTAAGAAATCAATAGGTGATATGTCATAAAAGAAAGCTCAAAATTGCATTTCATGTCAAGAGCAACACTGTCAAGAAAACTGTCACTTATCATCGACCATGAATGCATTTGTGCCACATGAATTTAAAGTAATTGCCCGATCCTGTTCATTTTGATTGTCCATCTTTTCAGCCATAGGTTAGAGAAATAAAAGTGTTTAAGCATGAATTCACCTTTTTATTAAATTCCTAATGTTTAAACAGACCCATACTATATTGAAAAAAAATCGCATACAAATGCAATGAGGAAAAAAGGAAGAGTTGGTTACGAAAAAATGGAATATATATGATATCTGACCTTATATAAAAGGACTGAAATTTTCAGTGATCTATGCACATTGAATCATTTTTCCAGTTTCCTCTTTTATTGATTTTGTTAATTTTTATCAGTACCTACGTATGATTGTAAAACAAAATCTCTTGGAGAAATTCAAATTCTAATAGATAAAAATCGTTTTTACTTCTTATGAGTTGAAAATGTCTTTAAAATTGTGTCCTTTCAGCGAAAGACTTGAGCCCATTCAAGCCATGAAAGCTTACATGGGTGAACAACTAAACCAGAAGCTGGTGGCTCGTCAACTTCAGTGTACTTCACAAAAATGGTTCTCTTGGGGGTGTATCAAGAAACGAAGCATCGAAAAAGGAAACAAGTATAATGTAACGTTAATCCTGCAACTTTGCTCACACTTAAGAACATATTTTTCATTCAAAGAGGATTAACAGAAAATAATATCTCTTCAGGCTACAGAATAAAGAAAGACAAAAAAAAACGTGTCAGGCTTATTTGCATTGACATCTTAGGGCAGTTTATTACTGTTATTTCGAATTTTTTTCAAAATTTATAGCATGTTTAATCGTGTCAACGACTATTTTATAAAGTTGCCCACGGCCTGACTAATGAGCCTCTAGTTATTGTTTGACACTCAGTATCCATTCACTACGAGTAGCCCTTACTTTTCGCCATCATTAATTTTGTATCTGATAGCAGAGAAGAGATACTTAGGACGAGGCACCAAGCTTATTCCTGGTACAAAGCTCCTGCAAATTTTCAACTCATTCTGAGCACCAGCCTGACAATAAAGAGGGTCAGACTGCCTCAGCATAGTCTTGGCGGTGGGGTCTACATCTGAGCTTCTTCGGGAAACTTAGGCTATTTAAATCTAACCAAAGAACTTACAAATGATCTCATGGCAACTGCTTCACCATATGGCCACCGAGAGGGAATGCCAGGAAGTCAGATTCAGGCACACAGACAAACAGACAGACAGAAAGAGAGACAGTGACAAAGAGATGAATTGCAAATGAGGTTCGGATATTTCTGCTTTAAATTATTATCTTTTTAAACCAGAAGAGTTCTGTCTACCACGTACTCTACAAATAAAAGCAAGTAAGAATTAAGTACATCACAGAGTTGCCTGAAATGTCAAAAAAAAAAAAAAATAACTTCATCGAAATAAAGTAAACAGGAAGTATAATTTTTTTAAAAGCGCAAACGAATAATATGGAAAGAAGACGGTCGGTTTTTTTAAATACATTTTCAATAGACAAACGAACTCCCAGGGCGGAAAGACCCAGGAGGGTTGGAGCGAAGCATATGATCCCGCACACTGGTTAATTGAGTATCCAAGATGAGAAATATAAATATTTCTAGTCCCTTATTTTGATTTTCTGCTCATTCTATGCTTGATGCCAATTGAAAACTTTGGTTAAAATCTTCTCGCAAATATTAAGTTTAAATCTGATAATTGTTGGAAGATATCTGTTGCGCTTCTAATAACGACCTGTGCACGTCTATTAGAAGCAAACAATAAGCATGCCTTGAAGCCAGTTGAAATAATTATTTGGCTCCCAATACTTGAAATAAATCTATAGTTGCAGTCTTTTTTCTTGTTTGTGTGTTACGAAAGTTCACTATCTGTGGAGTTAACTTACGCTTTTAACAAAACCTTCAACTTTTAAATTATACAATAAAGGAAATAATTCTTAAGATATATTAAGAACACTTGTTTGGTAAAAAAAACAACAACGATTTTGCTAGATTTACTACTCTTGAAAGCTAAATGAATACTTGCAAAAAGAAATATTGCAATTCTGGTTGCCTGACATGAGCTTAAAAGAATCATTTGCACTTCTTTTAAAACTTTTGTATTCTTTAATAGGTTCATTAAATTATTTAACAAAAGTGTTCAAGAAATTAAAGTAAAACCATTTTGATGTTTATATGGTAACAAAGAAAAGAATGAAAATTGGAATAATATGTGGTTTCAATTGATGGCTGATTTAAAAATAATTATATTTGCGAAAAAGTTTACAATAAAGTCGAGTACTATGCAAGAGGAACAATACAAGCCTATGTTTATAACCATGAGTTCGAGGATGAAGGGAAAAAAATGGTAAAGAGGAAAAGAAATAATCGCATTAATTTAATATAAGATAAAAGGTTGTCTTGCCACAGCTTGCAGTAAAAGAACATAGGATGTAGTATGTCCTAGGCTGAGACTATCGTCTCGATCTCGATAGATCGATAGTCGGGTTAGACAAGGATCTTTGCCGAAGTTCAGTAAAAGGACAAACCAATGATTTCTATTAGGTTATGGTATTGGCTTACGAGTGATATCAATGTGTAATATTCACAGCAAGACAACTTCCAGTGCTAAGCCCTGTGAATATACCGAGCCGTAGTGTATCGGAACCTTTTATATTATGCAGTATCCTACAACTCACACTTTGTTTCTCGCAATACTACTTCGTGACATTGCCAGGAAATAATTATGTTTTACGAGACTTTTTGAGCAATGTGCATATTTATTTGTACAAGTTCTGTTTCGTCTCGGTTTGTTTTGTTCTGTTGACAGAAAATTGAACGCTTTTTTATATTCTTTTTAAAGCTTTTAAGTTAAGAGCTTCTTGATCGTTACTCCGTGACTGAGTTCATTAGAACTTATAGCTTTCAAATAATAAAATTCTTCCCCATGATCTAGTTAGCGATCAATTATATAACGTGAGGAAAATTTCTCCTGATAAGATTTATGATTAGATAGCTAAAGGGCAATGATCATTGAAATGTTTTTGTTGAGGTGGACAATAGGTCTTTATAAAATTGAGCATTAGAAAGATGTGAGTCGCCCAGCGCAAAAATTTTTTTTATTGAATCTTGTAATCATTGATTGGTTGATCAAAAGTCTTCTGACAAACCCAGTCCAACATAAATGGTGATGGCATACAAATCTTAGGGGACTGCAAACTGGTGACATATGATCTTCAAGATTTTAATGCTTTATACCGAAAGCTTCAAAGAAAGGACAGAAGTGAAATCTATTTTTGACACATTGCTATCCATCTCTTATCATGCGTCACTTAACTTTTAGATCGACTCACTAAGTTTGATGTCTAATGCAAAAATAGGCATACCGAAGCCCACGTATGATCATGAATATTCAAGCTTGAAGTATTTGAGATAAGCAAAAACGGCAACTGATAGATCCGTTGCAAAAGGCGTTATTATAATACAATTTTTTTAAAGAAATGGGGTAAAAAAAAATTTTTTTTTTAAAGTAACTAGGAAAAGCCTGGAAAAGAGCACAAAGGAAAAAAAACAGCACATTTTATAATTCTAACACAATCATTATGTGCCAGAGTTTCAGGGAACATATAAGTTACGCATTTTGAGTTTGCAGAAGAGGATAAAACATCTCAATTCTGTTTGTTTACCTTGCCATTACCATTCCGTTGAGGTAATGAAGTTGTCACGACGAAGATGTTGGCACCGCAGAAAGTTCCTGGATTCGATTCGATAGGCTATAGTCAGACCACAATAATTTGCTTTATTTTATTTCGTTTTTATTATCTTTATTCAACCTTATTTCTCTGAACACGAGAGACGTAAAACTAGTTTTACATCCAATTGAAGAAACTGGTTTCTCTTGAAACTTTTGTAGATGTAAATTATCATTAATAGCGCAGGAAGATAGTTTCCATAATGGTGATAAATAACCGTCTATAGCTTTAAATTGTGCACCTATATATCGCGAATCACTTGGCCTAATCATACAGTTTTCTTGAGAGAATATTAATCAGGTTGCTATGCTATAGGCGTTAGAAGGCGATAAGAACATTAATCAACATGAGCGCTAAGTTTACGGTCATTCTTCGAACATCATGCCTCTCCCAATGGTAATGAAATAGCCGCGCCCATCAGTTACCAGTGGACCAGGAGTCACACACGGTCCAGTCGACTGCTAGATGGACGATGAGGAGACCGGAGCAACGTGCAGGAGAGGGCGAAAGCGAGGGTGAGAAGGCTAGTTAAGCGCTACAGGCAGCCGAGAGATACTGTCTGAGGGTCAAGATACACGGTCAGTTAGCGGAAATGCAGGCAGATTTGCCACTGATGGTAAAAAAATGACCTTCTTAGTACTAGAATAATATTACTTCAGGCGGGGATAGTTCGAGCATGCAAGTTCTGTTGAACTAAAGAGATCTTGAAAGAACTAGTTGAACATTAATTTAATTCTTGAAAGGAATACAAGGGAGGGGATATTAATCAAAAAACTCGCAAGATGAAAGAAAAAAAAAAGTAAAAGGGCAGTTGAAACTTTGTCTATGGCGTATTTTCTATTTTCATATCTCAACTGAGGAAATCAAGATTAGTAAGTGTGTATGATTCCTAGTGATTTCTGAGAGGTAGATAGTTACATAGATTGAACTGAAAGAATGAAAAACACATTGAAACAATGTACTCTTGATTAGTTAGAGAACAAGAAATAAATACCGCTTGAGTGAAATTATTTAAAGAATAAAGACATAATTTTTTATGGCGCATGGACAGTGTTCCCGTCGTTCCTAAGACGGACAAAAAAAAAAATACAAATTAAGCATGATATATATAATTATTCTCAAGATGTGTATAAGTGAAAAAAAAATAAGAAATATCTTAACTTGTTAACAACCACCGAAAGGTCTTGTGTTTCACTTGTGCACCATTTTGTACAAGATTTTTCTTTTCAAATGTAATAAAGTGAGTAATAAGAAGGGCCTAACTGGAAGTTGAGCTTTCGTTTAAAAGATTTTTAAAATTTCATAGAGTTCAGTTCTTGATTAAGAGTTAATACGGGCTGGTAAAAGAAAAATTAAAGGGTGCATTAAAAATTCCATACATTTTATTTTATAAAATTCATATGAAAAATACACCGATCTATCGGTAGGCCCAGTCTCTCGTGTCATCGTAACGAATGCATAAAAAAAAAATATGAGAAATTACCGCTCTGTTTTGATGAATCTCCTACAACCATTCCTTGCAGTAAATATCAAAAAGACTTGAGGATCCATTATTTTTACGTAAATATGTCAAAACAGCTGTACGGTGGTGGCAATATTTGAGTTTTTAAATGACATGGCCCTATTTTTCGCGTTAGATCCCATGTTCAGTAATGCAAATGCGATATGATTAACAAAATTAATTTGCAGTACATCATTATTCTGTTTTATCAAAGCACACGAAAAGCGAGCTTATACATTTGTCATAAAAAGATAGAAGAGAAATGTTTACGTCAAAAAACAAATCTCTCTCACACACAGACTCCATCCTTCTCTATCTCTGTCCCCTTTTTTAGAACAAACTAAATGAAATGTGACAGGTCAAAACGAGTCGATGTTACATAATTATAGGTGAAATCCTAATAATATTACCTCTTTTTTTTTAAGAAATCTGCTTCCACAATTCCTCTACTGAATCACAGCTAATTCTGTTCTTTCCCAATTTATTTTAAGATCCTGTAAAACACTTATTATGAGGCTGTAGAGGTTTAATCAAAAAGTGCTCTTATGTGCAATCCCTTGCTGTCCAGTTTTGTTTTGTTTTTTTTTTAATATATTCACATGAGGATGGGCGTCTAAACAATTTATTAATAGATGGGATTTTACAAAATTAGCAAATTATTCTAGATAACTTATTGTAGTTTGAATTGATGTAATAAATGCATAGATTTGGACCTTATAGTTTGAAAAGATACACAAAAGGATAAACGAAAATTTACGTATAGACTACTGAGTAGATCGGTGAATAGCGAGATAGGTTGATAAACAGATAGAGAGATGGATAGGTGGATAAATAGAAAGAAAATAGATAGACAGATAGATAGATATAGATAAATTAAAAAAACAACAACACCGTATTTATTATATACTTTTCACATTGATGCATTAAAGAAACAGGAAAAGAGAGGGTGAGACCCAAGCAGATTGGGTGAGATTCAGACAAATGTCTCAAATAAAAAGGAAAAGCGTAAATAAAACTCTTACGTCTTTTAAAGATGTGTAATCTGTATAAATCCATTTGTTTATGTCCAATTACTTGAGACTTTCCTGCCCTATTATGAGGTACTGTCACGGATATGAAAAGACAAATGGAAAGGGATAAAATTAAGTAAGATAAGAGAATAATTCCAGCAACTGGGTGGATCTGAATGAAGATTCAGATATAATGAAAAATAGCTAAAAGAAAGAGAGCTAGCTTAAAGATACAGACTGTAAAAAAGAATCATCGGCAAAAAGTTTGTCTCGAGCTCTCTCGTTGGAATGCTAGAGAATCATTTTTATTGAAGCATTATTCCTTAGGTAAAAAATGTTTTGGGAATAAGAAAATGTTACATTTACAATGAGTCTTATTTTTTTCAATTCATTATCGCATTTTAGTGAGAAGGCATCAAACTTACAGCTTCCTCTGTCTGCCATCCCCCCACCCCCCAAAGCCCTTTCCACATCTTTCCCTCACTCCCCCCCCCCCTCTCTCTCTCTCTCTCTCTCTCTCTCTCTCTCTCTCTCTCTCTCTCTCTCTCTCTTTCTCTCTTTCCCTCTTTCTCCCTTCCTCTCAATCTATTCAGTTCGCTTCACCTCTCTCGCTTTATCTACCATCCTACCTACAGTTTCGTAATATTACTCTATTTTTCTTTTAAATTTTTTCATTGTTCCCTTGCATACCATCTACTTCATAAAGCTTCGTCTCTTTAGATGAGCCAAGTAAGCTTTAAGCCCTTCCAAATTAGCCATAAGGGATAACAGAGTAATACTTTTATATAGCTGCTTGGTACTTTTTATATCTTATCGAACTCACTGAGGAAGCATAATTATTTTGGTGCAATTATCATGAAATACTCTTGCGAAATACTTCACTCCTTTCAGATAATCTTCTTTTCAAAACGAGAAAACCTTTTCACCAAAGGATACGAGTTTAAAGCATGGATCATTACCCATTATTTTACAATCGGTCTTATTAAAGGAAAACGTAAAAGAATACACATGATTAATGAAACACACGAATTCATTATAGGACAGTCTCTTCAAAAATATGCTTGAATGATAGACCAAATTTTCTGGGGAAAATTTAGTCTTTTCATGATGCTTTTGTGAAATAATAATCATGGTCTTAGAAAATTCATTTATTCTAAGATTTGAACTAAATGCATGTATTTTTATGTACCGGAAATATTTTCCCAGGATTATTTCAGGGTTCTAATCGTTCAACCGAATCAGTAAAAACTGGCCTCATTTTTTTGTAACATGAAATTCTATGGGTTTGATAGAAAAGCCACGGTTTAGGAAAAAGCAGCCAAAAAAGGAGAGATAAAGAAACTAAGGGATAAAATGATAAAGAGAAGCAAATGGGGATAGAAGGAAAGACATGCATAATAAAATGTTTGATCGAAAAATAGAGTGATTCATTGATACATGCTTGGAGAGATAGTTGGTAGTTAAGAAGTTGTTAAATAGATATTTATTATAGGGAGACAGACAGACAAATAAATATGTAGATAAACGGAAAGATAAATAGGTAGGTAGGTAGATAGCTAGATAGATGACCGTAGAAAAAAGATGGAGTGGAAGCTTCGAAGGGATGTTTTGAGAATAACATTTTGTAGTAAAAAAGAAAATTCAGGTCTTTGGGTCAGTTTGTCCCAGGTCAAAAGTGAGAGTTTTGTGCATTACAAATGTAAAGTAGGCAAGTTAATAGAAGTTAGAAAGATATATTGATACTTATATATATATATATATATATATATATATAGATAGATAGATAGATAGATAGATAGATATACAGATATTTTAGCAGAGGCGGAGGCTGTACCAGAAGCTGATGGACAGATAGATAGATATTCAAGCATCGCCACAACATCGTTAAGGTGGTAGAGTTTAGTGAAGAATCATAAGACAGCCATTCCCGTTATCGATGGAAGTGTTTCATGAGCTGAATGCAAAAAAAAAATAAAAAACGTTGGGCTGTAAGCTTGTGTCATTCAATTGTGAGGCTCAGATCTAACAATGGCAAACTGTAACGGAAGGCAGTCAAACCAATCTAAAAAAGAGATGCGTAAGAAATAGAGAAAGAGAGAAGAGTGGGGATGAAAAGAGTGACTGAAAGAGAAAAATACACGAGGAAAAGTAGGAGAGAATTATAAAGTCTGCAAATAATGAGCATTAATGTGAAATAGAAATTGAGAGAGAGAGAGAGAGAGAGAGAGAGAGAGAGAGAGAGAGAGTGTGTGTGTGTGAGGGGCGGGGGGTGAAGTGAGTCGGGAGTAAGAATGAACAATTAAGCTATGTAAATATGTAAAAATGAGTTATTGTGATAAGCACAGTAAAAATTGTTTTTATCTATAATTTTTGGATACAGGTGATCATTTATCAATACATAAAACCACAGGTTACAAAATCAATAGAAGAACCAATAATTAACCAATATTAACTGTATTATAAAAAAAAACTTTATAACTTCAAAATGTACTGGATAGCTTTTATCTGTTAATTTAAGGTTATTAATTAAAAGAGATTATTATGCAGAGCAAAGCATCCTTCATTTCAAACAAGGACTTGGTTTTTTGGGGTATTCTTTGGTATGACCTGTGCACGGCAAGATGATCTCGACCTTTTATACAAATAACATTAATAATAGTCTGTGGTTATGATCCTTCATAGAGTAGAGAAATTATTAGCGAGCAAATAATCATGAAAGTTTGAATGTTTCTTGAAGAATTATAATATTTGTAACTGGGTGTACCGAATTGAGTTTTTATCGATCATTCGAAAAAAGACATAAGCGGTATCAGTTCAAAAATTAAATCTATGTAAAACCTACGCATTCCGATATTTTTTTTCCATTTGGAAAGGAGCGCTCCGAAAAGATTAGACCCAAAGTTGATTCTGGATTCACTTTTTTTCATAACGAACCTCAAGTTATCTTTGCAATGATCTCAAACGTTTGATTTAGATAAAATATGATGATGAAACAATCAAATTGGAAAAACGAGGCAACATAATATTTTCTGATGTGATACATCATTCTGTATCTTAAAGCAATCGGATAACAAAGATAAAGTATTCTGCGCAATTTCAAGTTTCATGGTTTTGTAGTTAGCCTAAAGAGATCATCGCAACCTAATTAGGAACCACCAAAATATAAACAATGAGATGAAACCACTCTCCTTAGATAAAAGATATTTAATAACTTATTCAGTTTTGAAGAGAAAAGGCTCCGCGTAGTCGCAAGGACAGAGATAACAAAAATAAATTACAAATCAATATATATATATATATTATGATGAATGTAGGTTAGCCGTTGTAATTGGTCCATCTTTTAATTTTCTCATCGACTAAAATCTCTGCATATTCTCTAAGAACCAGACGCTCCGCTGTTTTGGCAGAAGAACACAGTTCTTTAATGAAATACTCTGCATTTAATTTAGTTTATCAGATAGTGAGTCCGTCCTAAGTTCCTTTCCTTTTTCAAAAGAAGAATACCAACATTGCTCTTTTGAAGTAGCTCTTTTATGTTTCGAATCCAGACTCTACACTAGTTAAGTTAAGATCTAGAAATAATATGGCACTCTATCTTGACCTCTCAGTCTGTCAGTCTTGTACAGAGCTGAAGCACTATTTTAAGTATATAAAAACATGGGTACATAGTTACATTAATAAATTTAATATGAGATTCTCTTTTTCTAATTTGGTTAAAATGAACTTTTAGGAATCTACTTTTGCAACAACCTCACTCTATCTGCCACTGCTTTAGAGCATCGTTAATTTGCGCTGTCGCTGTCTAGAATCTTGGCTTGCCATAGAAAGGATTTCCGCTGGGAGAAACCGCTCCGCGCTCTTATTGGGGTTTTACGACTGAACCGGTGCGATACAATCAACAAAAAATAGATCTTGCGCAATTTCCACCTTATTCGGTGTCTTATTGGCATGGGAGAAAAACGATTGTGCGTTATGGAAGTTTTTGTTCATTTTGATTTTTTTTTTTTCATGCTCTGTTCTTTCGTCTTTTTGATAAAAGATATAATAAGTTTATCTGAAGTGATTTTTTTTTTTCGAGTGGATTATAATTCTGCTTACTTGTCAGTGTTTTACGCAATTTGTCTATCCGTAATAATTTTTATATGGAAAAAATTATGCAATTTAGCCTTTTTGAAAAGGAATTTTTATTATGCTGTCCATTACGAATGTTTTGCTCTAACTTTACAGCTTTAATTATATCAATTTCTTAATAAAAAAAAATTTAACTCAAGAAACTCGCGAGTGTTTTTTACATGTCTTTTTTTTAAACAGATCTTTCTTATGTTCTCGATGATCATAAAATGACTGTCTCCACCCGTAATTTTTTTTTCATTTTAACATTAAAGGCAAAGTAAGTGTTAAACGTGCCATAAAGCGCTGATTTTATGTTCACTCTTGGAGCGACTTAAAAAAAAAAAAAACAACTTAAAAACATAAGACGATTCGATGTGAACACGAAATGAATCGTGTGGGGAAAATAGATTCATCTGTATTAATGATGTGGCTAAAACTTACCATTTCGGTCCTCGAAATTTTAGCGTAGGATTACTGTTATGTTCTTATGAACAGAATGTATTTCACTCCGCAGTTTTATAGAAGTCACTCAACCTTAACTTATTATCAAGAGTTTCACTTCCGCATAGATCATTCCTTTGAAAAAATGTATCTAATCAAGCCTGATTTATCGAGTAAGAATGACAGATTTCAGAACCGAATTTTTATTC